>BTHU01000006.1:28369911-28526440 GCA_036184795.1 Tokudaia tokunoshimensis | reverse complement strand
AGTGCTACCTTGGTTCACGTTAATTTACATATTGTATAGCACCCCATGCCTCCTTTTAGACTCTTTGATTTAGCAAATAGGTAATAGTTACTTTTATGTGGACACTAGCAGTAGCGTTATTTTTGTTTAGTAAGAAAATACAGGATTGGCTGTAACTGCAATTATTTTTTAAAGCAGATTTAATTTTTTAAAAATTTTATGTATATGGGTGTATGAATGTTTTGCTCACATGTCTATGTAACATGACTGTGCCTGATGCCCTTAAATACCATTAGATCCTCTGAATTGGAGTTCTAGATGGTTGTGACTTACCATGTGGGTGTAAGGAATCAAATCTGGGTTCCTTGGATGAACAGTCAGTGCTCTTAACTGATGAGCCATATCTCCAGCTTGGACAATTACTTATGTATATAATCGACTATTAACATGTCCTTGAAATTAAACTAATTACTTAAATACAAAATCACTGGATAATAAATGATTTGAACATTTACTGGTAGTACTATTACTCATTATATGAGCATACTCAGACACAGTATTCTGCGTCGTTCTGTTAGCCTATCTTATGTCCTTTGTGCTGTTATAATTGGACTTCTGTTGCTTCATTTTCATGAGAACACATCCATGAAAACATTTGATATTTCTGTCTTGTGTAAGTAACAGATGCTTTCTATTTTCTACATCACTGTTTTTTGTACACATCAACAATATGTTTGTCCTTGTGTCTTTGGACTATATCAGGTGCTTTCCTGAGGAGAATTGTATTAATCCATTTATTCTTAGTAATAAGGATTGTTCAGCATCTTTAAGGAAAACAGGATAATTACATTTTTTTTGAAATAATTAAATTCATGTGTAGGTAACATACTTTCTCCCACGATACAGAATACAAATCAAGTTTTGTGTTATGTAAGGCAGGTATCCACATAGAACAATGAGCTCTCGGCTCAGGAGAAATGTGTCATTACAGGGGTTGGTGTCATTTGAGGATATAGCTGTGGAATTCACCTGGCAGGAATGGCAGGACCTGAGTGAAGGTCAGAGGACTCTCTACAGGGATGTGATGCTGGAGAACTACAGCAACTTGCTGTTCTTGGGTGAGTGGAAAATGGAATATAAACTACCAAAACTAGTTGTCCCCATCTTGGGATGTCTCCTTAAATGAAGATTCTTTCTTCTCTCTGCCTGGCTTAGAAATCTAATATTTTCCATTTACAGGGCACTGCAAGACCAAACCTGAGTTGATCTTCAATTTGGAGCAAAGACTTGAGTCATGGATTGTAGAAGCATCACACCAGAGCGTCCCAGGTACATCAGTGCATAGTAGTTAGGGATTAAGTTAAGAACTAATCAGATACAGTGACAAAATTTATCCCCATGTCCCGGTTCTAAAGATTGCTAGTCTCATGATTAAGACATTTGTCTAGTACACTCTCTGACTTAGTTAGGGTCTTACTGCTGTGAACAGGCACCATGACCAAGGCAACTCTTATAACCTTTAATTGGAGCTGGCTTACAGGTTCAGAGATTCAGTTCAGTATCATCAAGGTGGCAACATGGCAGCTTCCAGGTAGGCATGGCACTGGTGGAGCCGAGAGTTCTACATCTTCATGTGAAATCTGCTAGTGGAAGACTGCCTTCAAGGCAGCTAGGATGAGGGTCTTAAGCTCAAGCCCACAGTGACACACCTACTGCAACAAGGCCACACCTCCTAATAGTGCCACTCTCTTGGCCAAGCATATATAAACCATCACACTCTCTACAGAAGACTCTGCTTTTTGTTGTTGTTATTGAAATATGTTATTTTTTTTTGATCTACTATAAATTCATTCCCTATATGGATCTTAGAGAAAGAACATATATTATTTTAGGAAAAGTCTAATAAACTGAGTTGTATGGAAGTAGGAAGGCATTGATTTTATTTATGTAACTAAACTATGAGATGAGTGTTTTCCAAGTTTGCTACATAATATACAGGTAGCTCTCTACCAAAATCTTAATCATGGGTATTAATAACAGAGATACAAATTTATGAATGAGTCACTTAAGACTAGTATTAAATTATAGGTATTGCTGCATACAGGTGAAATTTGAGAGAATAGCGTTAGAGTGTTCTAGAGTAAAGCAGTAGATTAAGAGTTTTTTAGGATTCTGTGACTAAAAAGAGAGAGGGTAACAAAGGACAAACTATCCTAAGTCTTTAGGGCAACTAAAAAGAAGAAAACAAAACTATAATGCATACATGTGTGCGACTCACACCCACACCCTCCCCCCTCCCCCAGACCTATAATGCACACATATGCACACACTCAGGCACCAGGTAGCCTATAAGTATCTCCCTATGTGGAGAAAATCCAAAGCCATAGGCACATGGCTAAATCTGGAGAATGTAGGCAGCCCTACGGACAACTGGATAGAGGAGAAACCCACGGTTGTCAAAAAGGCTAAATCTAGTCGAATGGTCCTTGTCTGAAAGTGACTTCATAACAGATTAGCATTGGAGGAGAAACTCGTTAAATTGCACTTCCCTTGAAGTGCTATACCTACCCAGAATCCAACTTGAGAAAGGTACTTGAGGTGGTTCTCATTCGGTTTTGAGACTGAGATACTGTGGACATGAAATCAAGAAATAATCACAAATCACAGAGGGTATAGACATGCTCTCACCATTATTAATTTAACAAACTAGAAGACCTTTTAAGATAAAGATTTAATTAGTATCTTCCAATAAGAATCCTAAATTTAAGTCTTCTTAAATTTAAAGCAGATGGCCAGATGGAATAAAAACTAAGATGTTACTTGCTGTGTCCTCTTACTGGCCAAAGTACATATCAATTTAAAATATAAATAATATTTTTTGAAACAAACACTGTAAAAGTACTCATCAGTAAGCCAACTTCATACCAAATTAATTTAGATGGGATAAAGAAATATACTGAATATTTATAAAGGAACCAATCCATTACAATATAATTATTCCAAATACTTATGGACTGAATTTTGGTGTTCTGGGTTCCATTAAAAAAAGAAAAAAAGAAGAAGATAAGTTCTAGATAGAGCAGTAGCATTCTTGGAGTGAATAACATATATCAGAAAAAAATATAACAAAGAAATCTGACTGAGGTGACATCCACTTTCATGAGTGAAATACTGGAGTCAAGTAGCTAAAATAGTCTACTATCATCCATAGCTAACTCAGGAACAAGATTTAACAGGGAAACTTTATAGTTAAACAATAGTGTGCATCAATGAACCTAAAGAGAGATCTTAGTATATACTGTCCCAGTGGCTGTGAAATACACATCTAAGCTTTCTCTAAACCAAATCAAATTTGTGGTTGTAAAGCTAGCTCTAATAAACAAAAAAAACATTGAAAATAATTTCTTTAATCTTTTAAAATCAAAACCAAATATGCTGAAACCCAATAGCCAGAGAAATTAAAGAAACAAATATGTGTTTGAACAGTTTTGAATGATCAGTGGCTTGTAAAAATATGGGAGTTAAATTTCCTAGAATGAAGTAAACTTAGAAAAGTAGACGGGGAGTGGGTGGAAGGAGGAAGGGAACCTACAGGTCTGGACTGAGAAAGGTAGATGTGAACATTTTCAGTAGACATTGTGTCCACATACAAAAACAAGACAGCATTCAATTGTATACATATATAAAAACACAATACATACAAGTTTGTATCATTAATATATGTTAAACTTAGAAGTCACATATGACATTGAGTTAGGTAGAGGAAAATTCATATCATTTTGGTAAGCAATCTTACAGCTTCTTAGTTTTTTCATTTTTAGTAAAATGATTTAAAAGCAAATAGATGGATAAAGCCTAAAGATTAAGAATTTTTGGTGTGTGTGTGTATATTAGGATAGTCCAGTTTGTGCATATTAATATGTCTTACTGTCATTTTAGATTTCCAGAAAACGAATACCCTGAACAAGACCTGTCCAGAAACCAAAGCAAGACATGTATGGGAAGTTGCCCTCAACAGTGATACATCAAAGGAGTTGGCTGCAATAGGGAATACTTGCAATGTGAGCACAAACCACATTTCAAATCAGACTATAAAGAATGAGAACTCACTAGGAATGAGTTCTAGAAAGTTTATTCTGTGGAAGGATGTGTATCTCCATACTGATGGTGATGAGCTAGAAATTGGAGAAGAACCTGATGATCTTAATGGAACTGTAAAATCTGTCAAACACCCAGAACATGTTAGTCTATACAAGTTTCAAAGTTCACAAAGTTACTTTCAAAGTCTTATACCAGGGAAATCCTTCAACACAAAAGCAGTATCACTTACTCAGAAGTTCAATGAACATGCAAAATCCTTAGGTGATACAGCATTTATTGACAAAGAGATGGCTCAGATAATGGTGAAATCTTTTGAATGTAATGTATCCGAGATAAAGTGTGACAAGTCTGACCTTAATGAAAATGAACCAATGCACATGGGAGAGAAACATTACAAGTGTAGTGACTTTGAGAACCCTTTTATTATTGAATCATACCTTCCAAAACATAAGGGACAACATGAAAAGCTCTTTGTCCAGAAGGACTATGAGTTTTCTCAGCAGTCAGAAGTGAGTCTTCATCAGAAAATCCGCAGAGGGAAAAAGACCTATGAATGTAAAATATGTGGCAAGTGCTTTTATTGGAAAACAAGCTTCAATAGACATCAGAGCACTCACACTGGTGAGAAGCCCTATGAATGTACAGAATGCAGTAAAGCTTTCTGTCAAAAGTCACACCTCACTCAGCATCAGAGAGTTCATACGGGTGAGAGACCATATATATGTTTTGAATGCAGGAAAGCTTTCTATCGTAAGTCAGAGCTTACTGACCATCAGAGGATTCATACAGGTGAGAAGCCATATGAATGTAAGGAATGTGGGAAAGCTTTTTGCCAAAAGCCCCAACTCACTCTACATCAGAGAATTCATACAGGTGAGAAGCCCTATGAGTGTGCAGAATGTGGGAAAGCCTTCTCCACCAAGTCCTATTTAACTGTACATCAGAGAACTCACACAGGTGAGAAACCTTATGAATGTACAGTATGTAGGAAGTCATTTATCTGTAAGTCAAGTTTCAGTCATCATTGGAGAACTCATACAGGTGAAAAACCTTACGAATGTAAGCAGTGTATGAAGACCTTCTACCGTAAGTCAGGCCTGACTCGACACCAGAGAACTCACACAGGTGACAAACGCTATGAATGTCAATTATGTCAGAAAGCTTTTTACTGCACTTCACACCTCATTGTACATCAGCGAACTCATACAGGTGAGAAACCTTATGAATGTAAGGAATGTAGGAAAGCTTTCTATGATAAGTCAAACCTTAAACGGCATCAGAAGATTCATACTATGAAGAAAGCCTCTGAATGCAAACAATCTAACAAATTTTTTCTGACTAATACTTCTCAACATCCGACAATGTATTATGAATATGAAGAATGCAAGAAAGCTTTACACCAGAAAACAAACTTTACTTAAATATCTAACATTCTTCTTACAGGTAAGGAAACCCTGTGATTGGAAAGCACTTATCCAAAAGTCAGATCTTACTGTACATTGGACCACTTATACAAGGGATTAAACCAAATGAATAAACAGTGAAGGAAGAAAACTTGGATTCTTGCTTGTTTATCAAAGAACTCACAACTGACTGTGGCAAATAATTTAGCCAGGTACATTAACCCAATGTAAGACAGATGTTTATGGTGCAGTATCACTTGCACTCAGGCAATAGAGGAAGACACCATGACTTAAGAGAAAATAGGGCAAAGTTTTCTACATACTTTTCCTGACATACTACCAGAACCCAGTGGTGTGAAACCAGTGAAAGTGAGGAATGCCCCAAACTCTGAATGGAATTTGGAACGCATTGCTGGGTATTTTGGGACATGCCTGTAATATCAATACTTGGCAGGTTGAAGAAAGAGGATAAGGAGTTGTAGTCTAACCTTTGCTACAAAGCAATTTCAAACTCAGACTGGGTTACATGAGGGCTTTTAAAAAGTGACAAAAATACAAGAATCTGAGAATCTAAACTTCACAAACCATATAAGGGGACAAATGACAATACAATTTGGGGAAGATGTTGCTATACCTCACTTCCATTTGAATCAAAGATGCTATAGGAGTCATATTCATGTGAGTTTTGTAGAAACTTGTGGAACTTTGTGGAAATTACATGACACTGAATATCACTCATAAAAGTGAGCCTACTTGAATTTAGGCAGTTAGGGCTGTGGACGTAGCGCAGTGACAGTGTTTGGTTGCTATTATTCTAACCTGTCTTTCGTATAAATTACATCTATTATCACCTTAAAGGCTTTATTTATCTGTGCATGCACTCCACAGCATGTATATCAAAGTCAGAAGACAAACCCCAAAGACAGTTCTCTTCTACCTGGTGGGTTCTTAGTATCAAACTCAGGTTATCAGGCTTGGCAGAAAACATCTTTATCCTCTGAGCAATCTCTCCTGCTCCTATATTTTATACTCAGCAACTGTTGTAAATTATAAGTAGTTCTGGAGGTATTTTCAGCTAGTCCAGA
The DNA here is from genome assembly GCA_036184795.1 of Tokudaia tokunoshimensis. Taxonomy (NCBI): domain Eukaryota; kingdom Metazoa; phylum Chordata; class Mammalia; order Rodentia; family Muridae; genus Tokudaia; species Tokudaia tokunoshimensis. The sequence continues at coordinate 28,519,872 of BTHU01000006.1, read as the reverse complement.
ATGCTTTACTGGGAAGGACATTTCTTTTTATCACATTTAGTATAGTCTCCTTAACTTTAGTTTGGAGATAAGGTCTTGGTACAAATGCCCTGGCTGATAGCAAACTACTGCTATCTTGCCTTAACCTTGTTGAGTGTTTAGATTTAATGCATGTGCTACTATGCCGCCCAGCCTTAAAATTTTAAGGCATAAAACAATTAATGAAAATTTCTGGAATTATTGGATGCTGTGTTCATGATCTAAATACCCCATCACTGTGTCACAAGAAAATTGAGTAAGTGATAGATTTGACTTTATAGTTCAGTGAAGGGATGGCAGATCTGTCGACTTCAAGAGAAATGATGGTAATGTGAAATTTCAAAGTTTGCTGGATCAGATACCTATATCTTGGTCATCATGGACAAGCAGAAGGCAGGCAAGCTGAAAAAGAATGAAAGAGGTGAAATAAAACATCCTCTCAATTGGATTGTATTAAAATCCTGAAATGTAAAAACATTCTGATCATATTACTTGGGTGTTAATTAGAAATAAATGTTTTAAAAATATTATTTCAAGTTGTATTCAGCTGTATACAAACAAGCAGGATGGTCATTCCCAGTTAGCAGAAATTGACCTCCAATCTGGGGCTTTTGTGGTTGACATAAATGAAAGTTGATAGTTATACTGAAATCTAGTGGACAAGCTTGAACACATTTCATAATATAAGTTCATTCCATATTACATAGTTTTAGAAATCTGAATGAAGGCAACTCAGCTTAAGTACAGAAAAATTGTTACATATGTAATGTAACATACATTGAGAGACTAAGGTAGGGTACACGACCTTTTTATGTATGTAGTTCTCATTGTAATTTCAGACTTACAGTATTCAATGACTTTGGTTGTATTATTTAACTTGATATTGCTGTGGCCAACTGTCTGACAGAACCAATTTAAGGGTGTAAATATTTATTTTAGGCCATAACTTCAAATAGCCAATAGTTACTTGACCCCTTTATTGTGAGTAGGTCATGATTGGCAAAAGTGTTAGCAAGCACTTTTTAACATTAAAATAAATAGGAAACAGCAAAGAAGTGACTGAATAAGGTTTACTCTTTACTGATACACAACAGCAACATATATTAAAAGCAAATATATCCCGCTTCCCCCAAAAAAGACAAACAAAAGGTCTTCTTGAATTTTATATCACTTCCTAAAGTATTGCCAGCACCCGAGAACCAAGCATCCAATACACAAGCCTTTGGGGAACATTTCAGATTCAAATCAATATATACAGTTTCACATTAAACAACTAACCCATTAATATTTTGTTAAATACATCACGTTCATATAGAGTTGTATGGGTATTTTTATAAAACTTGAGACTGAAACTAACAAGCTATCTACTGCCCCCAAAGTGGGTGATTGATAGATAATGCATTTTCAAAGTTTAATCAACAGAGGACTTCCTATTCTGTCTAATATAGAATTATGTTGAAATGCAGAAGCTGGTACATAGTTGACATCTGAATTAAAGCATTTTTGGTAAACAATTCTTGTTTTAATTTTTTCTTTTACCCTTTTAGTTAATTTATAAAAATACTACTTGCCTCCCTTACGCTTTCCCTCTGGGCTCCCCCTCCAATTCAGTGCCCCATTCCTCACTCACAGTGATAGCCTCTTTATTATAGTTCCATGTATACCTACAACTATATAAATACAACCCATTGAGTTAATTTTTATTGGTGTGTATGTAGATTCAGGGCTGACCACTTTATAGTGGATAATCAGTCTAACTAATTGGAGTTCATTTCTGGGAGAGAAATAATTTTGTTTCTTAGTAGTCATGTTAGTCTCACTAAATGAGAGTAAAGACCACTGACTTTTTTTTTCTTTTAACTAGAATTAAGCAAGCTTTATTTTCTGTTAAGGCTATCTTCATAAGTTAGCATAGTCCCAAACAGGAGGAAAAATTATTAAAAAGTATAACTACCAAATTGCAAGGCCAGGGGATTTGCAAGGGTCTTTAGTTATGTAGGAACTTGGTAAAATATCTCAAAATTATTTGGTAGAGCATCTCAACAGGGTGGAGAATAGGGTATACAGTGTGGAATACATCAAATTCTAGAAAATGTGTTAAGACATTGTCCAAATTAAGTTTTACAGAAAACAGGAAAGAACTTACATTGAACTTGTAACAGGATGTCTTCTGAAGATGAAGCCAGGCTGGGTCATCAAATAGTTGCCTCCCGTTCTTTCTTTAGGGGCGGGATTCTGAGATTGCCCTCCCCCTTTCACATCAGCATGTCCTTATATGTTCATTGTTCAGGTCTTATTTGTTGGCTTATTTTCCTATTGTGAAAAGATGCCATGATCAAGGCAATTTATAAAAGAAAGCATTTGTATAAGGGTTCTTTAGAGTAACAGAACTTATAGAATGAATCTCTATATAGAGGGGATTTATTAGAATGACTTAGGCTATATACAGTTCAGGTAATGCAATAATTTCTGGCTAGGGATAGAAAGTCCCCAAGAATACAGTAGTTCCTCAGTACAGGAGGCTGAGTGTCTTCTCTGGTCTTCAGTATATACTGGAATCCCTAAGAAGTAGATTCTAGTGCCTATGAAGGAATGGGTTTGTTAGCAAGGTGAGGGCAAGCAAAGACTAAAAGATTCCTCTTTCATATCTTTATATAAGTTTCCAGTAGAAGGTGTGGCCCAGATTAAAGGGGTGTCTTTCTATCTCAAAATTTGGATTAAAAATTTATGTCTTCTGGATTCTGAATTAGAAATAGCTCTTCCTACTTCAATTTAAGAAAAAATATTCCTCCCAGGTATGCATATCATTTTTGGATTTTAGTTAATTCTAGGTGTAGTTAAGTTGAAAACAAAGAATAGCTATCACAGCACTTAATGGGGCCTTGCTTACAGTTCCCAGAGGGTGAGTCTGTGACAATCATGGCAGAGAGCATAGCAGCAGGCAGGCAGGTAGGCATGGTTCTGGAGCAGTAGCTGAGAGTTTACAACTTTAAGTTGAAGGCAGAGACAGAGAAAGACTGGTCCTGGCATGGGCTCACTTCTTCCAGTAAAGTTCAACTAGTCCTTTCTCTTCTGGGCATATGCCCAGAAGATGCTCCAACATGCAATAAGGACACAGGCTCCACTATGTTCATAGCAGCCTTATTTATAATAGCCAGAAGCTGGTAAGAACCCAGATGTCCCTCAACAGAGGAATGGATACAGAAAATGTGGTACATTTGCACAATGGAGTACTACTCTGTTTTCCAACTTTCTGAGGAACTGCCAAAATGATTTCCAGAGTGGTTGTACCAGCTTGTAATCCCACCAGCAATGGAGGAGTGTTCCTCTTTCTCCATATTCTCTCCAGCATCTAGTGTCCCCTGAGTTTTTGATCTTAGCCATTCTGACTGGTATGAAGTGGAATCTCAGTGTTGTTTTGATTTGCATTTTCCTGATAACGAAGGATGCTGAACATTTCTTTAGGTGCTTCACAACCATTTGAGTTTCCTCAGTTGAGAATTCTCTTTAGCTCTGTACTCCATTTTTTAATAGGGTTATTTGACTCTCTGGAGTCTAACTTCTTGAGTTCTTTGTATACCTCTATCGGATGTAGGATTGGTAAAGATCTTTTCCCATTTTGTTGGTTGCCGTTTTGTCCTATTGACAGTGTCCTTTGCCTTACAGAAGCTTTGCAGTTTTATGAGTTCCCATTTGTTGATTTTTGTTCTTAGAGTATAAGCCATTGGTGTTCTATTCAGGAAAATTTCCCCTGTGCCCATGTGTTCAAATCTCTTCCCTACTTTCTTCTCTATAAGCTTCCGTGTGTCTGGTTTTATGTGGAGGTCCTTGGTGCATTTGAACTTGAGCTTTGTACAAGGAAGAAAGAATGGGTTGATTTGCATTTTTATACATGCTGACCTCTAGTTGATCCAGCATCATTTGTTAAAAATGCTGTCTTTTTTGCACTGAATGTTTTTTAGCTCATTTGTCAAATATCAAGTGACCATAGGTGTGTTGGTTCTTTTCTGGGTCTTCAATTCTATTCCATTGATCTTCCTGCCTCGCTCTGTACCAAAAGCACACGATTTTTTTTTTTAATCACTATTGCTCTGTAGTGGAGCTTGAGGTCAGGGTTGGTGATTCCCCCAGAAGTTCTTTTTTGGTGGAGAATAGATTTCGATATCGTGGGTTTTTTGTTATTCCAAATGAATTTCCAGATTGCTCTTTGTAACTCTATAAAGAATTGATTTGCAATTTTGATGGGGATTGTTTGAATCTGTAGATTGTTTTCGGCAAGATGGCCATTTTTACCATATCAATCCTGCCAATTCATGAGCATGGGAGATCTTTCCATCTTCTGAGATCTTCTTTGATCTCTTTCTTCAGAGGCTTGAAGTTCTTGTCATACAGATCTTTCACTTGCTTAGTTAGAGTCACACCAAGGTATGTAATATTATTTGTGACTATCGTGAAGAGAGTCATTTCCCTAATTTCTTTCTCAGCTTGTTTATTCTTTGAATAGAGGAAGGCTACTGATTTGTTTGAGTTAATTTTATATCCAGATACTTTGCTGAAGTTGTTTATCTGTTTAGGAGTTCTCTGGTGGAATTTTTGGGGTCACTTAAGTATACGATCATATCTTCTGCAAGTAGTGATATTTTGACTTTTTCCTTTTCAATTTGTATATCTTTGACCTCCTTTTCTTGTCTAATTGCTCTTGCTAGAACTTCAAGTACTATATTTAATAGATAGGGAGAGAGTGGGCAGCCTTGTCTGGTCCCTGATTTTAGTGGGATTGCTTCAAGTTTCTCTCCATTTAGTTTGATGTTGGCTACTGTTTTGCTGTATATCGCTTTTACTATGTTTATATATGGGCCTTGAATTCCTGATCTTTCCAAGACTTTTAACATGAAGGGATGCTGAATATTGGCAAATCCTTTTTCAGCATCTAATGAAATGATCATGTGTTTTTTTTTCTTTGAATGGACTACATTGATGGATTTCCATTTATTGAACCATCCTTGATTCCTGAGATGAAACCTACTTGATCGTGGTGAATGATCTTTTTGATGTATTCTTGGAGTTGGTTGGCAAGAATTTTATTGAGTATTTTTTCATCAATGTTCATAAGTGAAATTGGTCTGAAATTCTCTTTCTTTCTTTGGTCTTTGGTTTAGGTATAAGAGTTATGGTAGCTTCATAGAATGTATTGGGTAGTAGTGTTCTTTGTGTTTCTGTTTTGTGGAATAGTTTGAAGAGTATTGGTGTTAGGTCTTCTTTGAAGATCTGGCAGAATTCCCCACTAAACCCATCTAGTCCTGGGCTTTTTTTTTTTTTTTTTGGTTGGGAGACTGTTAATGACTACTTTTATTTCCTCAAGCCTCATGGGATTATTTAGATGGTTTATCTGATCCTGTTTTAACATTGGCACCTTGTATGTGTCTAGAAAATTGTCCATTTTGTCTAGATTTTCAAATTTTGTTGAGTATAAGCTTTTGTAGTAGGATCTGATGAGTTTTTGAATTTCCACAATTTCTGTTGTTGTGTCTCCCTTTTCATTTCAGATTTTATTAATTTGGGTAGTGCCTCTGTGCCCTCTGGTTAGTCTAGCTAAGGGTATATCTATCTTGTTGATTTTCTGAAAGAACCAGCTTCTGGTTTTATTGATTCTTTGTACAGTTCTTTTTGTTTCTATTTGGTTGATTTCAGCCCTGAGTTTGATTATTTCCTGCTGTCTGCTCCTTTTGGGTGTATTTGCTTTCCTTTGTTCTAGAGCTTTCAGGTGTGCCATCAAGCTGCTTGTGTAAGCTCTCTTCATTTTCTTTATGGAGGCACTTAGAGCTCTGAGTTTTCCTTTGAGCACTGCCTTCATTGTGTCCCATAAGTTTTGGTATGATGTGTCTTCATTTTCATTAAATTCTAAAAAGTCTTTAATTTCTTTCTTTATTTCTTCGTTGACCAAGTTATCTTTGAGTAGAGCATTGTTCAGCATCCATGTATGTGTGTTTTCTGTTGTTTTTGTTGGAACTTAAGACCAGCCTTAAACCGTGGTGATCTGATAGGGTGCATGGAATTATTTCCATATTTCTGTATCTGTTGAGGCCTGTTTTGTGACCAATTAGATGGTCAGTTTTGGAGAAGGTACAATGAGGTGCTGAGAAGAAGGTATATTCTTTTGATTTAGGATGAAATGTTCTATAAATTTCTGTTAGATCTATTTTGTTCATAGCTTCTTTTGGTTTCACTGTGTCTCTGTTTAGTTTCTGTTTCCATGATTTGTCCATTGCTGAGAGGGTTGTATTAAAGTCTTACACTATTATTATGTGGGTTGCAATGTATACTTTGAGCTTTAGCAAAGTTTCTTTTTTTAAATTTTTGATTAGATATATTCTTTATTTACATTACAAATGATTTCCCCCTTCCTGGTTCCCCCATCCCAGAAAGTCCCATAAGCCCTCTTCCCTCCTCCTGTTCCCCAATTAACCCACTCCTGCTTCCCTGTCCTGGTATTCCCCTACACTGCTGCATTGAGCCTTTCCGGGACCAGGGGCCTCTCCTTCCTTCTTCTTGGGCATCATTTGATATGTGAATGTGTCTTGGGTATTCCAAGCTTCTGAGATAATATCTACTTATCAGTGAGTGCATACCATGTGTGTTCTTTTGTGGTTGGATTACCTCACTTAGGATGATATTTCCCAGTTCCACCCAATTGCCTAAGAATTTCATGAGTTCATTGTTTTTAATAGCTGAGTAGTATTCCATTGTGTAAATATACCACATTTTCTGTATCCATTCCTCCATTGAGGGACATCTGGGTTCTTTCCAGCTTCTGGCTATTATAAATAGGGCTTCTATGAACATAGTGGAGCATGTGTCCTTATTACATGCAGGGGAATTCTCTGGGCATATGCCCAAGAGTGGTATAACGGGGTCCTCCGGTAGTATCATGACCTATTTTCTGAGGAAACGCCAAACTGATTTCCAGAGGGGTTGTTCCAGCTTGCAATCCTACCAGCAGTGGAAGTGTGTTCCCCTTTCTCTACATCCTTGCCAGCACCTGCTGTCTCCTGAGTTTTTGATCTTAACCATTCTGACTGGTGTGAGGTGAAATCTCAGTGTTGTTTTGATTTGCATTTCCCTGATAACTAAGGATGTTGAACATTTTTTTTAGGTGCTTCTCAGCCATTCGATATTCCTCAGATGAAAAATCTTTGTTTAGCTCTGTACCCCATTTTTTAATAGGGTTATTTGGCTCTCTGGAGTCTAGCTTCCTGAGTTCTTTGTATACCTTGAATATTAGCCCTCTGTCGGATGTAGGGTTGGTAAAGATCTTTTCCCAATCTGTTGGTTGCGTTTTGTCCTAATGACAAAGTGGTCGGATATAAAATTAACTCAAACAAATCAGTAGCCTTCCTATACTCAAAGGATAAAAAGGCTGAGAAAGAAATTAGGGAAATGACACCCTTCACAATAGTCACAAACCATATAAAGTATCTTGGTGTGACTCTAACCAAGCAAGTAAAAAATCTGTATGACAAGAACCTCAAGTCTCTGAAGAAAGAAATCACATACCTCAGAAGATGGAAAGACCTCCCATGCTCATGGATTCGCAGTACTAATATAGTAAAAATGGCCATCTTGCCAAAAGCAATGTACAGATTCAATGCAATCCCCATCAAAATTCCAACTCAATTCTTAGAAATTAGAAATTAGAGTTAGAAAGAGCAATTCTCAAATACATCTGGAATAACAACAACAACAACAACAAAACCAGGATAGCTAAAGCTCTTCTCAACAGTAAAGGAACTTCTAGGGGAATCAGTATCCCAGACCTCAAGCAGTACTACACAGCAATAGTGTTAAAAACTGCATGATATTGGTACAGTGATAGGCAGGTAGATCAATGGAATAGAAATGAAGACCCAGAAATGAACCCGCACACCTATTGCCACTTGATCTTTGACAAAGGAGCTAAAATCATCCAGTGAAAAAAAGATAGCCTTTTCTACAAATGGTACTGGTTCAACTAGCGGCTATCATGCAGAAGAATGCAAATCGATCCATTCTATCTCCTGGTAATAAGCTCAAGTCCGAGTGGATCAAGGACCTCCACATAACCAGACACACTGAAACTAATAGAAAAAAAACTGGGAAGAGCCTTGAGCACATGGGCACAGGGGAAAATTTCCTGAACAGAACACCAATAGCTTATGCTCTAAGATCAAGAATTGACAAATGGGACCTCATAAAATTACAAAGCTTCTGTAAGGCAAAGGACACTGTCAATAGGACAAAATGGCAGCCAGCAAATTGGGAAAAGATCTCTACCAATCGTATATCCGACAGAGGGTTAATATCCAATATATACAAAGTACTCAAGTAGTTTGACTCTAGAGAACCAAATAACCCTATTAAAAATGGGGTACAGAGCTAAACAAAGAATTTTCAACTGAGGAATATTGAATGGCTGAGAAGCACTTAAATAATTGTTCAACATCCTTTGTTATCAGGAAAATGCAAATCTAAACAACCCTGAGATTTCACTTCACACCAGTCAGAATGACTAAGATCAAAAACTCAGGAGACAGCAGTTGTTGGCAAGGATGTGGAGAAAGAGGAATATTCCTCCACTGCTGGTGGGATTGCAAACTGGCACAACCACTCTAGAAATCAGTCTGGTGGTTCCTCAGAAAACTGGGCATAATACTACTAGAGGACCCCGTTATACCACTCCTGGACATATACCCAGAGGATTCTCCAACATGTAATAAGGACACATGCTCCACTATATTCATAGCCTCCCTATTTATAATAGCCAGAAGCTGGAAAGAACCCAGATGTCCCTCAATGGAGGAATGGATACAGAAAATGTGGTATATTTATACAATGGAATACTACTCAGCTATTAAAAATGATGAATTCATGAAATTCTTAGGCAAGTGGGTGGAACTGGAAAATATCATCCTGAGTGAGGTACACAAAAGAACACACATGGTATGCTCTCACTGATAAGTAGATATTAGCCCAGAAGCTCAGAATACCCAAGACACAATTCACATATCAAATGATGCTCAAGAAGAAGGAATATATGGATACTCTGGTCCTTCTTAGAAGGGGGAACAAAATTCCTACAGAAGGAGATACAAAGACAAAGTGTGGAGCACAGTCTGAGGGAAGAGTCATCAGAGACTACCCCACCTAGTTATCCTTCCCATATACAGTTGCAACACTATTATGGAGGCCCAAAAGTACTTGCTGACTGGAGCTGTATATAACTGTCACCTGGGAGGCTTTGCTAGTGCATGACAAATACAGAGGGGGACACTCTCAGCCAGCCATTGAACTGAGCACAGGGTCCCCAATGGGAGCTAGAGAAAAGATCCAAGGAGCTGAAGGGGTTTGCAGCGCCTTAGGAGGAACAACAATGAACCACCCAGTACTCCCAGATCTCCCAGGGACAAAACCATCAACCAGAGAGGGTGCATGGAGTTTTCCATGGCTCCAGACACATAGGCAGCAGAGGATGGCCTTGTTGGACATCACAGGAAGGAGAGGCCCTTGGTCTTGGAAAGGCTAGATGCTGCACTGTGGGGGAATGCTGGGACAAGGAAGCGGGAGAGGGTTGATTTGGGAACAGGGGAGGTTATGAGACTTTTAGGGGGGAGACCAGGAAAGGGGACAACATTTGAAACATAAATGTAGAATATATCTAATAAAAAAGTAAAAAAAAATTAAGAACAGCAAAGAAGCCCAAAACAACAACAACAACAACCACCACCACCACAACAACATATGCCAGTGTATGCTCTCTCCAGCTTCTTTTTGGAGGCACTCAGAGCTATGAGTTTTCCTCTTATCACTGCTTTAATTGTGTCCCATAAATTTGGGTATGTTCTGTCTTCATTTTCATTAAATTCTGAAAAGTCTTTAATTTCTTTCTTTATATCTTCCTTGACCAAGGTATCATTGAGTAGAGCATTGTTAAGCTTCTATATGTATATGGGCTGTCTGTTGTTTTTGTTGCTATTGAAGATCACCCTTACTCTATAGTGATCTGATAGGAGGCATGGGATTATTTGATCTTCTTATATCTGTTGAGGTTTGTTTTGTGATCAATTATATGGTCAGTTTTGGAGACAGTACCATGAGGTGCTGAGAAGAAGATATATTCTTTTGATTTAGGATGAAATGTTCTACAGATATCTATTAAATCCATTTGGTACAAAACTTCTGTTAGTTTCACTGTGTCTCTGTTCAGTTTGTGTTTCCCTGATCTGTCCATTGAGGAGAGTGGGGTATTGAAGTTACTCACAATTATTGTGTGAGGTGCAATGTGTGCTTTAAGCTTTAGAAAAGTTTCTTTTATGAATGAAGATTCTCTTGCATTTGGAGCATAGATGTTCAGAATTGAGAGTTCATCTTGGTAGATTTTTCCTTTGATGAGTATAAAGTGTCCTTCCATGTAGTCTATGTCTTTTTATTGGGGAACTGAGTCCATTGATGTTGAAAGATATTAAAGACAAATGGTTTTTAGATACTCTTATTTTTGTTGTTGCAAGTTGTATTATGTGCATGTGATTCTCTTTTTTTTTGTGAGATGATTAATTCCTTGTCTTTTCTTGGTTGTAGTTATCCTCCTTGTTTTTTGAGTTTTCCTTCTAGTATCCTCTGTAGTGCTGGATTAGTAGAAAGATATAGTTTAAATTTGGTTTTGTAATGGAATTTGTTGAGTTCTCCATCTATGGTGATTAAGAGTTTTGCTGTGTAGTGTAGCCTGGGCTTGCATCTGTGGTCTCTTAAGGTTTGCATGACACTTGTCCAGGATCCTCTGGCTTTTAAAGTCTCTGTTGAGAAGACTAGTGTAATTCTGATAAGTCTGACTTTATATATTAGTAGCTCTTTCCCATTTTAGCTTTTAATATTCTTTATTTAGTCTATACATTTAGAGTTTGATTATTATGTGGTCGGAGGATATTATTTTCCTTTCCTGTCTATTTGATGTTCTCTGGGTTTATTTTATTTTATTTTGGGCATCTCTTTCTTTAGGTTGGGGAAGTTTTCTTCTATGATTTTGTTGAAGATCTTTTCTGGCCCTTTGAACTGTGAATATTCACCCTCTTCTATTCCAATTATTCTTTGGTTTTGTCTTTTCATTGTGTTCTAAATTTCCTGGATAATTTGGGTTAAGAACTTTTTATACCCTTCTGCGACCTCTGTTCTAGTAGACTGCACTGAAGAGACAGGTACATAGGTTCTCCCCAATATAACATCGCTTGGGACACGGCCTGTTGGGGCTTCCGCCTGCTCTCAAGAACGGGACAGCGCTGTGGTCATCTGGGCGACAGATCTGCTGTAGGCCATCGCCTCTGCAGGGTGACCAGCGCCACGGAGAGAGTGCAGAGTGCACTCCGCCATCTTTGCTCCAGTGGCTGGGAAGTTGGGACTGCCAGGCTCAGAGACAGACAGGCATAATATCGCTTGGGTCTCGGGTGGCTTGTGTGTACGCTGCTCCCAAGAGCTGGGCAGATCTGCAGTAACCAGTGCGCCAGCTCTACTGTGGGACTTCTGCCTGGCAGAGGGATGCCTCCTCCCCCCCGACTCTAGGAGAGATTACACACCCCTGCACAGGGCAGGAGCCTACCAGCCTCCCTTTGGCGACCTCTGCTCCAGGAATCCACTACGCTGAGCCTTGGATGTGCAAGGACTCCCCAATACAACATCACTTGGGGCAAGGCACACCAGGGCTCCAAAGTCACTCAGGAGCAGGGCAGGCCACAGAAATCTGTGCCAGGGGAATCCTGGTAATCCAAGGGGGGCAGAAATAGCTTTGCAGGCTCACAGGAGGTCCAACCAACAGCCAATGACAGCAGGACCAACTAACATCAGAGGTAACCAGATGGCAAAAGGCAAACGTAGGAACGTTACTAACAGAAATCAAAGTAATATGGCACCATCCGAACCCAACTCTCCAACAGCAGCAAGTCCTGGATACCCCACCACACCCGAAAGACAAGATCTGGATTTAAAATCACTTCTCATGATGCTATTAGAGGATCACAAGAAGGACACAAATAAATCTAATAAAGATTACAGGAGACCATGAATCAACGGTTAGAAGCCCTTACAAAGGAAACACAAAAATCGCTTAGAGAAATGCAAGAGAACATGGATCAAAAGATGGAGGCCCACAAGGAGACAACACAAAAATCGCTTAATGAGATGAATCAACGGGTAGATGCACTCACAAAGGAATCACAAAAATTGCGTAAAGAAATGCAGAAGAATATGGGTCAACAGACAGATGCCCATAAGGAGGCAACACAAAAATTGCTTAAAGAAATGAATCAACGGATAGATGCCCTTACAAAGGAAACACGAGAACTGCTTAAAGAAATGCAGGAGACGATGGATCAACAGATGGAATCCCATGAGGAGGAAACACAAAAATCGCTCAGAGAAATGCAGGAGAACGTGGGTCAACAGGCAGAAATCCTGAAAGAGGAAACGCAAAAAATACCTTAAAGAAATACAGGAAAATACAAAAAAACAAGTGAAGGATCTCAGCAAATCCATCCAGGATCTAAAAAAGGAAGTAGAAACAACTAAGAAATCACAAAGGGAGACAACTTTGGAGATAGAAAACCTTGGGAAGAAATCAGGAAACATCAACAATAGAATACAAGAGATGGAAGAAAGAATCTCAGGTGCTGAAGATGCCATAGAAAGCATCGACTCAACAGTCAAAGAAAATGCAAAATGCAAAAAACGTGTAACCCAAAACATCCAGGAAATCCAGGACACAATGAGAAGACCAAACCTAAGGATTATAGGTATAGATGAGAGTGAAGATTTGCAACTTAAAGGGCCAGTAAACTTCTTCAACAAAATTATGGAGGAAAACTTCCCTAACCTAAAGAGAGAGATGCCGATGAACGTACAAGAAGCCAACAGAACTCCAAACAGACTGGACCAGAACAGAAATACCTCCCGTCACATAATAATCAAAACACCGAATTTTCTAAACAAAGAAAGAATACTAAAAGCAGTAAGAGAAAAGGGCCAAGTAACATACAAAGGAAGACCTATCCGAATCACATCAGACTTCTCACCAGACACTATGAAAGCCAGAAGATCCTGGGCAGATCTCATGCAGACACTAAGACAGCACAAATGCCAGCCTAGACTACTATACCCAGCAAAACTCTCAATCACCATAGATGGAGAGACCAAGATATTCCATGATAAAACCAAATTTTCACAATATCTTTCCACAAATCCAGCCCTGCAACGGATAATAGGTGGAAACCGCCAATACAGGGAGAGAAACAACACCCTGGAAAAAATGAGATAATAACCTTCTTGAATCAAACCCAAAAGTAGATAATCACTCAAACATAAAGATAGCGTCAAGAATGGCAGGTGGCAATAATCACTATGCCTCAATCTCTCTTAATATCAATGGTCTCAATTCCCCAATAAAAAGACATAGACTAGCAGACTGGATACATAAACAGGACCCAGCATTTTGCTGCATGCAGGAAACGCACCTCACTGACAAAGACAAACACTACCTCAGAGTAAAAGGCTGGAAAACAATTTTACAAGCAAATGGCCCCAAGAAACGAGGTGGAGTAGCCATCCTAATATCAGATAAAATTGATTTTCAACCTAAAGTCATCAAAAAAGACACAGAAGGGGCTGGAGAGATGGCTCAGCGGTTAAGAACACCGACTGCTCTTCCGAAGGTCCTGAGTTCAAATCCCAGCAACCACATGGTGGCTCACAACCATCCATAATGAGATCTGATGCCCTCTTCTGGTGCGTCTGAAGACAGCTACAGTGTACTTACATATAATAAATAAATAAATCTTTAAAAAAAAAAAAAAAAAAAAAAAAGACACAGAAGGACACTACATACTGATCAAGGGAAAAATCCACCAAGAAGAACTCTCAATTCTGAATATCTATGCTCCAAATGCAAGGGCACCCTCATTCATAAAAGAAACTTTACTAAAGCTCAAAGCACACATTGTACCTCACACAATAATAGTGGGTAACTTCAACACCCCGCTCTCTGAAATGGATCATTCAGGAAAGCAGAAACTAAACAGGGAAGCAGTGAATCTAATTGAAGCCTTGGACCAAATGGAACTAACAGAGAAATATAGAACATTTCATGCTAGAGCTAAAGAATACACCTTCTTCTCAGCACCTCATAGTACCTTCTCCAAAATTGACCATATAATTGGTCACAAATCAGACCTCAACAGATATAAGAAGATAGAAATAATCCTATGCCTCCTATCAGATCACTATCGAATAAGGGTGGTCTTCAATGGCAACAAAAACAAAAGAAAACCCACATACACATGGAGGCTGAACAATGCTCTACTCAATGATAACTTGGTCAAGGTGGAAATAAAGAAAGAATTCAAAGACTTTTTGAAAGTTAATGAAAATGAAGGCACAACATACCCTAAGTTATGGGACACAATGAAAGCAGTGCTAAGAGAAAAATTCATAGCCCTGAGTGCCGCCATAAAGAAACGGGAGACAGCATACACTAACAGCTTAATGGCACACCTGAAAGCCCTGGAACAAAAAGAAGCAAATACACCAAAGAGGAGTAGAAGGCAGGAAGTCATCAAACTCAGGGCTGAAATCAATCAAGTAGAAACAAAACCATACAAAGAATCAACAAAACGAGGAGTTGGTTCTTTGAGAAAATCGACAAGATAGATAAGCCCTTAGCCAGACTAACCAGAGGGCACAGAGATAGTCTCCAAATTAATAAAGTCAGGAACGAAAAGGGAGAGATAACAACAGAAACTGAGGAAATTCAAAAAATCATCAGATCCTACTACAAAAACCTGTATTCAACACAACTAGAAAATCTCGAGGAAATGGACTATTTCCTTGACAGATACCAAATACCAAAATTAAATCAGGATCAAATAGACCATCTAAACCATCCTAAAACCCCTGAAGTAATAGAAGTTGTCATTGGAAGTCTTCCAACCAAAAAAAGCACAGGTCCAGATGGTTTTAGTGCAGAATTCTATCAGACCTTCAAAGAAGACCTAACACCAATACTCTTCAAACTGTTCCACAAAATAGAAACAGAAGGAACACTACCCAACTCGTTCTATGAAGCCCCAATTACACTAATACCAAAAGCACACAAAGATCCGACAAAGAAAGAGAATCTCAGGCCAATCTCTCTTATGAATATCGATGCAAAAATACTCAATAAAATTCTTGCCAACCGAATCCAAGAACACATCAAAACGATCATTCACTACGATCAAGTAGGCTTCATCCCAGGGATGCAGGGATGGTTCAATATAAGGAAATCCATCAATGTAATCCACTATATAAACAATCTCAAAGAAAAAAACCACATGGTCATCTCATTAGATGCTGAGAAAGCATTTGACAAAATTCAGCATCCTTTCATGCTAAAGGTCTTGGAAAGGTCTTGGAATTCAAGGCCCATATCTAAACATAGTAAAAGCAATTTACAGCAAACCGGTAGCCAGCATCAATCTAAATGGAGAGAAACTTGAAGCAATCCCACTAAAATCAGGGACTAGACAAGGCTGCCCTCTCTCTCCATATCTTTTCAATATAGTACTTGAAGTTCTAGCTAGAGCAATTAGACAACAAAAAGAGGTCAAAGGGATACAAATTGGAAAGGAAGAAGTCAAACTATCACTATTATCAGACGATATGATAGTATACTTAAGCGACCCAAAGAACTCTACCAGAGAACTCCTACAGCTGATAAACGATTTCAGCAAAGTGGCCGGATATAAAATCAACTCAAGCAAGTCAGTAGCCTTCCTGTACTCAAAGGATAAGCAGGCTGAGAAAGAAGTAAGAGAAATGATACCCTTCACGATAGCCACAAACCATATAAAGTATCTTGGCATGACTCTAACCAAACAAGTGAAAGATCTGTATGACAAGAACTTCAAGTCTCTGAAGAAAGAAATTGAAGAAGACCTCAGAAGATGGAAAAATCTGCCATGCTCATGGATTGGCAGGATTCATATAGTAAAAATGACCATGTTATCAAAAGTAATATACAGATTCAATGCAATCCCCATCAAAATCCCAACTCAATTCTTCATAGAGTTAGAAAGAGCAATTCAAAAATTCATTTGGAATAACAGAAAACCCAGAATAGCTAAAACTATTCTCAAGAGTAAAAGAACCTCTGGGGGAATCAGTATACCGGACCTCAAGCTGTACTACAGAGCAATAGTGTTAAAAACCGCATGGTATTGGTACAGTGACAGGCATGTAGATCAATGGAACAGAATTGAAGACCCAGAAATGAATCCACACTCCTATGGTCACTTGATCTTTGACAAAGGAGCTAAAACCATCCAGTGGAAAAAAGATAGCCTTTTCAACAAATGGTGCTGGCTCAGCTGGAGGTCAACATGCAGAAGAATGCAAATTGACCCATTCTTATCTCCTTGCACTAAACTCAATTCCAAGTGGATCAAGGACCTCCACATAAAACCAGACACACCGAAACTAATAGAAATGAAACTAGGGAAGAACCTTGAACATATGGGCACAGGGGAGAATTTCCTGAACAGAACTCCAATAGCTTATGCTCTAAGATCAAGAATAGACAAATGGGACCTCATTAAATTACAAAGTTTTTGCAAGGCAAAAGACACTGTCAAAAAGACAAAGCGGCAACCAACTAACTGGGAAATGATCTTTACCAACCCTACATCCGACAGAGGGCTAATATCCAATATATACAAAGAACTCAAGAAGTTAAACTCCAGAGAGGCAAGTAACCCTATTATAAAATGGGGTACAGAGCTAAACAAAGAGTTTTCACCTGAAGAATATCTAATGGCTGAGAAGCACCTAAAGAGATGTTCATCATCCTTAGTCATTAGGGAAATGTAAATCAAAACAACCCTGAGATTCCATCTCACACCAGTCAGAATGGCTAAGATCAAAAACACAGGAGACAGCAGTTGTTGGAGAGGATGTGGAGAAAGAGGAACACTCCTCCACTGCTGTTGGAATGCAAGCTGGTACAACCACTCTGGAAAGCAGTCTGGCAGTTCCTCAGAAAACTGGGCATGACACTCCCGGAGGATCTGGCTATACCACTCCTGGGCATATACCCAGAGGCTTTACCTGCATGCAATAAGGACACATGCTCCACTATGTTCATAGCAGCCTTATTTTTAATAGCCAGAAACTGGAAAGAACCCAGATGTCCCTCAATGGAGGAATGGATTCAGAAGGTGTGGTATATCTACACAATGGAATACTACTCTGCAATTAAAAACAATGAATTCACGAAATTCCTAGGCAAATGGTCAGAACTTGAAAATATCATTGTTAGTGAGGTAACCCCATCACAAAAGAACACACATGGTATGCAGTCACTGATAAGAGGATACTAACCCAGAATCTCAGAATACCCTAGACACAATTCGCATATCAATAGATTTCTAAGAAGATGGAAGGAGAGACCCCTGGTCCTGGAAAGACTCGATATAGGGGAATGCCAGGACAGAGAAATGAGAGGGGGTTGAATGGAGAAAAGAGTGAGGGAAGGGGGATTATGGGACTTTTGGGGAGGGAGGAAATGGGAAAGGGGAAATGATTTGGAATGTAAATAAAAAAAACTTAGAAAAAAAAAAGAACTTTTTATACTTTGCATTTTCTATGGTATCTTCTCCACCTGAGTGTCTCTCTTACATCTCTTGTATTCCATTGGTGATGCTTGATTCTGTAGCTCCTGTTCTCTTTCCTAGGTTTTTCATCTCCAGATTTGTGTCCTTTTTTGATGTCTTTGTTGTTTGTATTTCCATTTTTTAGGTCTTGGACCATTTTTTTTTTTCAATTTCTTCACCTGTTTGATTGTGTTTTCCTATATTTCTTTAAGGGATCAATTTGTTTTTTCTTTAGTGCTTCTACCTGTTTGGTTGTTTTCCTGTATTTCTTTAAGGGAGTTATTTATATCATCCTTGAAGGCCTCTTCATCCTCAGGAGATGGATTTTTCAGTCAGAATCTTGCTTTTCAGGTGTGTTTGGGTATCCAGGGTTTGGTGTTGTGAGAGAACTGGGTTCTGATGGTGCCAAATTACTTTGGCTTCTGTTGCTTCTGTTCTTGTGCTTGCGTTCCCCATCTGGTTATCTATGGTGCTAACTGGCTTGAGTGTCTCATATTGGAGCAGGTTTTCTTGGGGGTAGGCAGAGCTCTCTGACCTGGGTTAGAGCAGGCCTCTTGGGAGGTAAGCAGTGCTGTGTCTGGTTAGGGAAGGCCTCTTGTTTCCCTGGTTAGAGCAGGCCTCTTATGTCCCTGGTTAGGGCTGACCTCCTGGGAGACAGGTAGGCTGTGGGGTGTTGTGGGGGTCAGGTATGCCAATTTCCCACAGGTGTATGTGGAGGTGGGGACTGGAAAGGTGGTGGGGCTCAGATAGCGTGGGATAGATCCCATATGTACTGCACTGTGTGGGGGTTCCAGTTGTTGTGTGTATTGAGGCAGGGGTCTCACCTGTGTTCCTGATTAGGGCATAACTCCTGGGAGATAGGCAGACTTTGGGGCCCATGGAGGAGGCAACCAGCTGATATGTCATGGGTGCAAGTGGAACTGCTGACCAGTCATTTTTTAATCTTAAATTTAATGATCATACTGAAGACCAGCCAATTGCAAAACCCATTAATCCACACAACCTACTGAAAGAGCACTCCTGGCTTTTGTTCAGAGTGGTGGGACCCTGGTGGGGCCTCACTTATGCAGCTATTTCTAAGAGAGGCAGTCTCACAGCAGACTTCCTGTTATTCTGATTCTTACACTATACCTACTCCCTTTGCTTCAGTGTTCACTGAGCCATAGATTTTGAAATTGTGCTGCAGATGTATTCATAAGAGGGTTCTCCACAACCTATTGCTCTTTTCATAGTGTCTTGTGCTTTTCTATGATGGTCTTCATTTCCTGTAGAGAGAAGCTCCTTTCATGATGGTGATAGCTACACTTATCTGTGGGTATCAGAATATCTACAGCTGTAAAGAAAAATGAAATCATAAAATCCCTAGGTAAATAAAAGGACCAAGGATGCCAGGTCTTGTATGGCCAAGAAAAGGACAGTATGACACATTTCCCACCCTTGGAGCACAGCCAGCAGGGTACGGGTCTTTTCAAGTGTTGATGGTTGTTGTACATGTAAGGCTTGTTTGTATAATAATGTACATATTTTGCTTCATGTTCTTCCTTCAGTGAATGTTCTCCCTGCCAAAGTTATTGGAGAGTGTTCTTCCTGCCAAGATTAATGACTCTTTGATAATCAGAGACAGCACAATTCCAGGAATTGTCTCAAATGTGCTCTGTATTTCAGTTTTTTCCCTAAGAGTCAAGGGGCTAAGGTTATAAAATGCTGATTCATGAGATAATCAAAAGAGAATCTGGGGTACGTGATTGAAATGATATGCAAGTCTTAAGAAAGTAGCTCATGCAAATAAAAGACTGGGGTTTGGTCTTTAAGAGCTGAGCTACCTAGAGAGCTATCTAGAGAGCTGTCTTGAGCAAACTAAAGTTCTCAGCTTGTATTCATCACTGATGTTTTTGTTTTTCCACTGCTTGCATTCATCCTTTCCTCAGTACTCTCAAGTTGAGGCTGGTCCTTGGCCCTAGGAAAGATAATGAGGCAATCCAGAGGGAGGAATGCAAATACTGCATGTTCTTTTATTTGTTTTTCCTGGCTCCAAATCTTCAGATGTGAATACATAACAGAGTAACCCCAGAAACAAGGAAAGTGTAAAAGGGACCCATTGGATATGGGCATGAAAGAGGAATGCCAGAATATAGGTGATATGTGGGAAAAAATTTGAAAAATAGGGAAGGGGTTCTGATGGGCAAAGGAGGTCAATATAGAAGGAGGGAGGATGCACAACACCAGAGTTGTTTAATAAAGTATAAAGGACTCTTGCTTTATATATACCTAAAATAATACAGAATACACAACACACATACATATACACACATACATGTATAGGTATCATTAAAAAGATGTCATGTTACCTGAACCGACAATGCTTTCTACCATATACTAATAAAAGCCCTAGTGCCAGACATGAAAATACTTTCAGGTAGTTGGATTGGATAGTATAAATGACTCCTCAAACAATATAAGCTATTGGTGTTGTCATTGGATGCCTTTCAGGTGTTGAAGGTAATCCTTTTACTGAAGACAGAGCATACTTAGGACACAAGACTCAGATTATATAAGTTGGATCTAACCTGAAAGCTTACTTCCTGTAGTCTAGCTTCCATGGTACCAGAAAGTACTATACAATCTGCCAAGGGAGGGAAGCAATTATTAGTCCTATTGAGTTGTGATGCTTATGACCAGCATGGTAAAATAAAGGTGAAATAGGGACATTTACAACTTGATGGCAGCCAAGAACTGTCTAAGTGGACTTAAGGTCTGCTCAATAGGAGGGAAGTCATACCTGTACTAGAAACCTAACTACCCAAGGCTGATGAGGTCATGGTTTTTTTTATTAAATATAATCTTCATTTACATTTCAAGTGGTAAAACCTTTCCCGGTTTCCCCCCTCCCCAATACCTCCCAACCCCTCCTCCCACTCCCTGCCTCCAAGTATATGCCCTCCACCTGACCCACTCCCACCTCCCACCCCCCGATTTCCCCTTGTTGGGGCATCTATTGGGCCTTCACCTGACCAAGGACCACTCCTCCCACTGATGCCCAACAAGGCATTCCTCTGCTACATTTTTGGCTGGAAACATGTGTATCCTTTGGTTGATGGCTTAGTCCCTGGGAGTCCTGGGGTGTCTGGGTGGTCAACATCATTGTTCTTCCCATGGGGCTGTAAACCCCTTTAGCTCCTCCATACCACCCTCCAACTCCTCCCTTGGGGACCCCACTCCCAGATCAATGGTTGGCTGCTAGCATCTGCCTCTATATGTGTAAGGCTCTGGCAGGGCCCCTCCAGAGACAACCATAACAGGCTCCTTTTGGTATGTGCTTCTTGTCATCCATAGTAGTGTTCGGGTTTGGTGACTGTTTATAGGGTGAATCCCCAGGTAGAGCAGTCTCTGGGTGGCCTTTACTTCAGTCCCTGTTCCACACTTTGACTCCATTATTGCTCCTGTAAGTATATTATTCCCTTTCTCAGAGGAACCCAAGCACCCGCACTTCAGTCCTCTTTCTTCTTGAGCTTCCTGTGGCTTGTGAATTGTAACTTGTTCATTTTGGACTTTTGGGCTAACATCCACTTATCAGTGAGTGCATACCATGTGTGTTCTTTTGTGATTCGGTTACCTCACTCAGGATGACACTTTCTAGTTCCATCCATTTGCCTAAGAATTTCATGAATTCATTGTTTTTAATAGCTGAATAGTACTCTATTGTGTATATATGCCACAGTTTCTGTATCCATTCCTCAGTTGAAGGACATCTGGGTTCTTTCCAGCTTCTGGCTATTATGAATAAGGCAGTTATGAACATAGTGGAGCATGTGTCCTTATTACATGTAGGAGCATCTTCTGGGTATATGCCCAGGAGTGGTATAGCTGGGTCCTCAGGTAGTACTATGTCTAATTTTCTGAGGAATCACCAAACTGATTTCCAGAGTGGTTTTACCAGCTTGCAATCCCACCAACAATGGAGAAGTGTTCCTCTTTCCCCACATCCTCTTCAGCATCTGTTGTCCCCTGAGTTTTTGATCTTAGCCATTCTGACTGGTGTGAGGTAGAATCACAGTGTTGTTTTGATTTGCATTTCCCTGATTACTAAGGATGATGAACATTTCTTTAGGTGCTTTAGAGCCATTCAAGTTTCCTCAGTTGAGAATTCTTTGTTTAGTTCTGTACCCCATTTTTTAATAGGGTTATTTGACTCTCTTGAGCCTAACTTCTTGAGTTCTTTGTATACCTTGGATTTTAGCCCTCTATTGGATGTAGGATTGGTAAAGATCTTTTCCCAATTTGTTGATTGCCATTTTGTTCTACTGACCGTGCCCTTTGCCTTACAGAAGCTTTGCAGTTTTATGAATTCCCATTTGTCGATTCTTGTTCTTAGGGCATAAACCATTGGTGTTCTGTTCAGAAACTTTTCCCCTGTGCCCATGTGTTCAAGATTCCTCCCCACTTTCTCCTCTATAAGCTTCAGTGTGTCTGGTTTTATGTGTAGGTCCTTGACCCACTTGGACTTGAGCTTTGTATAAGGAGATAAGAATGGGTCAATTTGCATTTTTCTGCATCCTGGAGGTCATGGGTCTTAGAAGAGAATCTACTACTGATACTTTGCTAGACCAGCATAATTACATTAATCGGGAAAATAATCACTTGTCAATTGGTTTACAGTTCCAGGCAGGAACTTGGTGAAAGGAAATGATGCTGAGACCATGGAGGGGTTCTGTTTACTGACTTGCTGTCCATGCCTCGCTCAATCTGCTGTTTTGTAAATTTCAGGATCCCCAGCCGAGTGATAGCACATCTGCAATGGGCTGGGCCCTCCCCTTTCAATCACTAATTAAGAAAATGCCCTACAGGCTTGCCTATAGGATCTTATAGAGGCATTTTTTTCTTTCTTTTAAAAAATAATTTACATAAAATTTAATTTTGTATTGAGTCATCTTGGAAATAAATATTTACACATTACCACAATTATGAAAATTTTCTTTCTAATTAAATATTCCAGATACTTCCTCTCAAGGAAACAAGTTATCTTTATTTTTATAATTCTTTTCTTTGTATTGAAAATAGAATATTTTTTGTACACTATATCCTGATTATAGTTTACCCTCCCTCTATTTTTCCCAGTTCCTCCCATCCTTCTGTTCTCTGGATCCATTAATTTCAGCCTGTCATTAGAAAAGAATAGGGTATAAGAGGTAACAACCAAATATCACAAAATAAAATATACGATAAAAAAAAAACCCATCAAGGCTGGACAAGGCAATTTAACAGAAGCAAAAGAGCCCAAGAGTAGACACAAGAAACAGAGACCCATGTGTTCACACACTCAGGAGTTCTATAAGTAAGCTAAGTTGAAAGCTATAATATATATGCAGAGGACCTGGTTCAGATATCAGTTTTCATTATTTGATCATATTTATATTTGTATTTTTAATTCTAGTATGTAGTTATGATTACAAAATAATTCCACAAATTTGACTGAAAGTTTATTGATTATAGATTGCACACACTGTCTGTATAAAAGCTGTGGCTATTTCATACAGCTCCAGGCCACTTCACTTTGTGCTCAGATGCCTTGAGAAATGTTATCCCAAGTTAAATAACTGGAGGTTGCAGAATACTTCATCCTGATCACAGAGACATCTGCAGCTGTTATGGGAATGACTTCAAGTGTGGCTTTACTTGGGAGACATTATTTTGGCCTCTCTGTACAACCTGCGAGGTGTTTCTTTATCCATGATAGATGAAGATGAAAATATACTTTAGGTGACTCTGCTTTCAGACACTGTACGTGAACTTCTCTTTTGCTGCTCCTGGACTCTTTATGTTTAAATGTGATGAGAGAACATCATGTCTCTGAAACACAACAGGCACAGGCAGAGGGGTCCAGGCATGAATACATCACTCTTCGCATTCTCTGGTCAGTGCAGGAACTAACTCTCCTGAATATTTACTACAATCATGCCTAACATTAGGACCCACTGCAATCTCATCCAGAAGGCTATCTTACTATTTGTGGTAGTTATCCTTGGGCAAGGTGGCCAAGATGATTGTACAAAGGTCAGAAAACTCAGCATCTAGTTTGTGACTGCAACATTCCAGAAAGTATCTAGAAGCAGAAACTGCAGACTCCTAAGGCTGAGAAGGTGCAGAGTAGGAGATAGTATGTGACTATCCAAGATTTTTAAAGTCATAGGAAGAAAGAAAGCCTTAGTTGTAGGAGGACATCTAAAGATACACTAAGACCTACTAACCCCAGATAGAAAGGAACCATGTAGAGCATCAAAGAGTTAAAGATACCATTTCCCAAAGCTCTAATTTTTAACACTGAATGCTAACTTCAGGTGAAGTTGATGGAACTCATAGGCTAGAGCTACAAGTAATTGGCTTCGAAACTCTCAACTTATAGGCCAATATTTCTCAACCCGTGGATTTCATTTCATTTGGGTGGTTGATGGACCTTTTCAAGGGGTCATCTAAGGCCATTAGAAAACACAATGTTTACACTACGATTTGTAACAGTAGCAAAATTGCAGTTATAAGGTAGCAACAAAAATAATTTTAGAGTTGGAAGTCACCCCAACTTGAGGAGCTATATTAAAGGATCACAGCATTAGAAAAATTGAGGACCACCATATAAGATAACAATTGATAGTATAAGTCCTCTGTCCTAAAGACCTACAGGTGGAAGACCATTGCTTTGAAAGCCAAGATATATAAGCTTTAGGCACTGTGAGTACAGAGGTGATAACACAAAGCAAGCTCCTGCTTTGGTATTTCTGGTATTTATCCAAATAGAACAAAGTTACATTAGTATTATAGACTAATGTACAATACAGAACCTTCTAGGTATTTGCGGCATGGCCACACCAAGGCAAATCAACACATAACATGTTTATGAAATCGGCCTGCATTCTATCAATGTCCCCACACTGAATTAAGCTCAGGTCCTCTACCAGATGAATATTCTCTTTGAGTACCACTCATCCCAGTCTTTGACTGTATGAACATCTGTTAGATTTATGACAAGAAATGTTATGTGAAGGGGAAGAATCAGAACTCTGTAGAATCCCATGTCCACACAGGCTTTCCTACTTTATGTCTCAGGAGTGCCTAGTAATCAGGAATGTCTCAATATATGCCATTATCTCTGTTCTGAAGAAATGTGAACATTTGAAGACATGAAGTACAATGTTTTCATACATGAGTATGCCTTTTCAATAATAGCATATAGATGGACAAGTACCTGTTGTTGGACCTGGCCATTGCTTCCTCTGTGTCTTGAATCTGCAGAGGAGTATCAAGGGGCACTTAGACTAGAGGTTTCCTGGTATTTAGAATCCCTCAACTACTTTTGGATTTTAGGCTATATTGCTGAATCAGAACAGTTTCATCATTTTGATGGTGCATAAAGTTGGACAAACTATGAAGTATTTGCTACATAGCAATAGGACTGTTTTTAAATCCAAACTGTCAAATGTTCAGTTGAAGAGAGGAGTACATTGTGCCTACATGTGCCTACATGTGAAATTACATTTGGAATAGTAGTTATCTATTTCAGTTATCTCTGGAAAAAAAAAGAACTCAGGTCAGAGCTTTGCATGGTGTCTTATGGTTTTCTATTCCTAGGATAAAATATCATGGCCAAAAGCTACTGTGTAAGGAAGTTTTTATTTCCCTTACTTTTGAATCACTGTCCAACATAAAAGGAAGTCAGAGCAAGAACTTAGGCCATGAACTTGGAGGCAGGTACTAGAGTAGAAGTCAAGGAGAAGTGCTGATTACAAGTTTACCCTCCCACTGATTGATTAGCCTGCTTTCTTATAGGACCCAGGACCACTGGTCTAGGCACAGTGAGCTAGGCTATCCTTTTCAGTCAAGAAAATGCAACACAAGCTTGCCCACAGGCTCATCTGGTAGGGGTATATTCTCAATTGATGTAGGCTCTTCCCAAATGATAGGCTTGTACCAAGTTGACATAAAGCTACCCAGCACACATAGCAAGTATCACTTCTTCCTGAGCTATCTTGCTGGCTAAACCATATTTCAAAACATGTTTCTATTGGAAAGACCAGAACAAAGGATTTGGTGTTCTTGAAAATACTTAGTTTTGGGGTAAAAGTACCGATTTTAAACAGGCAATGCTTATAACTGTATATTGAGATAGCATAAATTATATTAGCATAGAATATATATTATATTATATTCTTGTAATTCAGTCTGGAAAAATAGAATGAGAAAATGAGATGGAGGTATTGTAGGGTTCTTCTGACTCTAAGTGAGACTTCTGGGTAGAGGGTACAAAAAACAAGTTAATGAAATCACAATTCATCATGCTTATAAAGTTTTAGGTGGAATCTCGAGAGCAGATGTAAATCATTATTATTTCCATGATTGGGGGAAGGAATTTAATGGTGCTTTAGTCACTGTTCTTTTGCTATGAAGAGACACTATGACCAAGAAAACTCTTAAAGAAGAAGGCATTTAATTGGTTACTATTTCAGAGATTAGTCTATTGTTATCATGGCAACATGTAGGCACACATGGAGCTGGAGAAGTAGTTCAGGTTCTACATTCTGATGTATGGACAGAAGCAGCAACAGAGAGAAAGATGAAAGAGAGAGAGAGAGAGAGAGAGAGAGAGAGAGAGAGAGAGAGAGAGAGAGAGAGAGAGAGAATGGACCTTTGAAACCTCAAAGTCCACTCCTAGTGACACATGTGCTTTAACAAGGCCTTAATCCTTTCAAATAGTTATACTCCTAGTGACAAAGCATTCAAAAACATAAGCCTATGGTGGTCATTCTTATTTAAAACACCACACTAAGGAAAGGGATGGGAAAGTAGGGCAGAGGAAGCTGGGGGAGAGACAGCACTAAGGATGTTTGGAAACAGCTTATAAAATCTTAGTATTTTATAAGCTTTATATATAATAGTTAAAATGTGTATGAGTTAATTTCCATTACTGAGCACAGAGCATAATACTCCTCTCAGAAGCCATAGGTTCCAGATAAAAAGCCTCATGCTAGTTTGGGATACCTTCCCTTGAGCGGTTGGTCAAGACATTATGGAGATTTCCACAAACAATATAGGCCATTGTCATTGCTCTTGGTTTCTGACAAGACTTTGATGCTAGAACCCCAATGCTTGTGTTGAGGAGTTAGCTCAACAATTTATGACCACTGGATATTTACCCAGAGTACCCAGGATTGATACTTGCACCCATTTGTAAATTCAGTTCCAGAGGATTGATTGGCTTCTTCTGGCCTCTGAGGTTACCAGACATGCATAGTGTACACCAACAAACATATAGGCAAAACACCATTGTACATAAGACAAGCAAGCAAGCAAGCAAGCAAGCAAACAAATTGTCAAAGAAATGACATACTTTTGTCACAGGATATGGAGAAATTAAATGAGTATTGCTCAGGAGACTTGTTTCCCTCCTGGTTAGTTTTCCTAAAAGTGGAATTTGCAGTCTGATGAAGTAGAAAAGTCATTAACAATCTTATCCAACTATGAACCATGAAAGTCACAATAATGATTAACCTACAAAGATACGTCTAGACACATCAAAAATGTTATGGAGGTAGCCACTTAATTTCTAATTGGTTAAAAAATCCATCTTCAAGATTATATTGTATTAGTCAGGGTTCTCTTGAGTTACAGAACTTATGGAACTCTCTATTAAGAGAACAGACTTCTCTATGTACTTGTTGGGTCTGGGAGTCACCAGACAAGCCATGTGTATACAAATCTCAGTTAAGCAAGAATAGTTTATTGAATACATACCATAATGCTGGATATCTAGGTCCATAAGAAGGAAAAACTCAATTGTGGCACCAATCTGTCCTCAGGGGAGGCTTTTTAAATCCCAGGTTTAAAAGTTCAAAGGTAAGCAGTGAAGTGGTACAACATTTTTTCTAACCCAAATTTTAAGTTGATTGGTCCTAAATGAGGCAAGAAGGGTGGTGGACAGGTGGTGAACAGGGGAATTTCAGAACATTGATATAACAGGATATAAGTGATTCAACCATAATTTTTTGGCTTATTAGTAACATTTTTTAGCATCAGCTATGAATAATTAAATCTGGGGAGTGGAGTCTGGGAATCTAAACTTAATTTCACTTTATGAGCAAAACAGAGACCAAATACAAAATGGCCACAGTTATGTTAAAAGGAGCGGGCCAATATTAAGGGAAATTATTGTAATGATTTACAGTCTGCAGTCCAACTAACTCAACAATGGCCAGCTGTGAATGGGAAGTCCGAGAATCTAGTAGTTGTTCAGTCCCACGAGGCTAGGTGTTTCAGCTGGTCTGTATAAGCTGGAATCCTGAAAAAGTAGGTTCCAATAGATGTGCTGGCTAGTAAGTGCAAGCAGGAGAAGAAGAATGAGCCTTCCTTCTTTCATTGTCCTTATGTAGGCCTCTGGCAAAAGGTATGGCCCAAATTAAAGGTGTGTTTAGACTTAAACTGTTCATTACTTGGAACTTGCTCTGTCCCAGACTGGCCTTGAACTCAGAGATCTGCTTGCCCCTGTCTCCCGGAATTAAAGGTGTATACTGAAAGGAGCCTTCTGGTATCCATCTGCATCCTGGAGCTAAGATTGTCCCACAGCTCTCCACACCCAAATCCTGCGGGAAAGAACAGATCTGCTGGGAAAGATCAGGTCTCCCAGGAGTGCTGCCAAACCTAAGATCACAGGCTCGTAGGCTCACAGGAGGGACAAGCTCCAGTCAGAGACAGCAAGACCAACTAACACCAGAGATAACCAGATGGTGAGAGGTAAGCCCAAGAACCTAAGCAACAGAAACCAAGGGTACTTGGCATCATGAGATCCCAGTTCTCCCACCACAGCCAGTCCTGGTTACTCCAATATACCAGAAAAGTAAGATTTAAAATTACATCTCATGATGATGACAAAGAACTTTAAGATGGACATAAATAACTCCCTTAAAAATTGCAGTAGAACACAGGTAAACAGAATCAGTTAAAGAGGAATCACAAAATCCCTTAAAAATTACAGGCAAACACAATCAAACAGGTGAAGGAAATGAACAAAACCATCTAGGATCTAAAAATGGAAATAGAAACAATAAAGAATTTAAAAAGGGAGACAACCTTGGAGACAGAAAATCTAGGAAAGAGATCAGGAATTCTAGATGCAAGCATCACCAACAGAATACAAGAGATAGAAGAGAGAATTTCAGGTGCAGACGATACCATAGAAAACATCGACACAACAGTCAAAGAAAATGCATAATGCAAAAAGCTCCTGACCCCAAACATCCAGGAAATCCAGGACACAATGAGAAGACTGAACCTAAGGATAATAGGTATAGAAGAGAGTGAAGAGTCCCAGCTTAAAGGGCCAATAAATATCTTCAACAAAATTATAGAAGAAAACTTCCCTAACCTAAAGAAAAAGGTGCCCATGAACATGATACAAACTCCAAATAGATTGGACCAGAAAAGAAATTATTCCCATCACATAATAATCAAAGTACCAAATATACAAAACAAAGAATATTAAAAGCAGGAAGGGAAAAAGGTCAAGCAACATACAAAGGGAGACCTATCAGAATTACACCAGACTTCTCACCAGAGACTATGAAAGCCAGGAGATCCTGGGCAGATGTCATACAGACCATAAAAATAACACAAATGCCAGCTAAGACTATTATACCTAGCAAAACTGTCAATTACCATTGATGGAGAATGCAAGATATTCCATGAAAAAAACAAATTTACACAATATCATTCTACAAATCCAGTCACACAAAGGATAATAGATGGAAAACTGCAACACAAGGAGCGAATCTACTCCCCCCAAAAGGAAGAAATTAATCTTTCAACAAACCCAAAGGAAGATAGCCACACAAAATTCATTCTACTTCTAACAACAAAAATAACAGGAAGCAACAATCACTGGTCATTAATATCTCTTAACAGCAATGGACTCAATTCCCAAATAAAAAGACATAGACTAACAGACTTGATACATAAACAGGATCCAGTGTTTTGCTGTGTACAAGAAATTCACCTCAGTGACATATACAGACATTATCTCAGAGTAAAAGGCTGGAAAACAATTTTCCAAGCAAACGGTCTGAAGATACAAGTTGGAATAGCCATTCTAATATCAAATAATATTGACTTTCAACCAAGCATTATTAAAAAAGATGAGGAAGTATATTTCATTCTCATCAAAGGAAAATTCTACCATGATGAATTCTCAATTCTGAACATCTATGCTCCAAATACAAGGGCACCCACATTCATAAAAGAAACTTTACTAAAGCTCAAAGCACACATTGCACCTCAAAGAATAATAGTGGGAGACTTCCACACCTCACCCTCATCAATGGACAGATCATAGAAACAGAAATTAAACAGAGATACATTGAAACTAACAGAAGTTTGAACCAAATGGATTTAACAGATATCTATAGAACATGTCATCCTAAAACAAAAGGATATACCGTCTTCTCAGCAACTCATGGTACCTTCTCCAAAACTGACCATATAATTGGTCACAAATCAGGCCTAAACAGATAAAGAAGATTGAAATAATCCCATGCGTCATATCAGATCACGATGGACTAAGGATGTTCTTCAATAACAATAAAACAGCAGAAAGCCCATATACACAAGGAAGTTGAACAACACTCTACTCAATGATAACTTGGTCAAGGATGAAATAAAGAAAGAAATGAAAGACTTATTAGAAATAAATGAAAATGAAGGCAGAACATACCAGAACATCTGGTCCACAATGAAAGCAATGCTAAGAGGAAAACTCATAGCTTTGAGTGCCTCCAAAAAGAAACTGGAGAGAGCATACACAATCAGCTTAACAGTACACTTCAAAGCTCTAGAAAAAAAGAAACAAATACACCCAAGAGGAGTAGAGGGCAAGAAATAGTCAAATTCAGGGCTGAAATCAACCAAGTAGAAACAAAAAGAACTATAGAAAGAATCAACAAAACCAGGAGCTGGTTACTTGAGAAAATCAACAAAATAGATAAATTCTTAGCCAGACTAAACAGAGGACACAGAGACAGTATCCAAATTAACAAAATCAGATATGAAAAAGGAGATATAACAGAAACTGAGGAAATTTTAAAAAAAACCCATCAGATCCTACTACAAAAGTCTATACTCAACAAAACTGGAAAATCTGGATGAAACTGACAATTTTGTCGACAGATACCAGGTACCAAAGTTAAATCAGGGTCATATATACCATCCAAATAGTCCTATAACCCCTAAAGAAATAGATGCAGTCAATAAAAGTTTCCCAACTTAAAAAATTCCAGGACCAGACTCTGGAAATCAGTCTGGCGGTTCCTCAGAAAATTAGACATAGTACTACCTGAGGACCAAGCTACACTACTCCTGGGCATACACCCAGAAGATGCTCCAACATATAATAAGGACACATGCTCCACTATGTTCATTGCTGCCTTATTTATAATAGCCAGATGGTGGAAAGAACTCAGATGTCCTTCAACAGAGGAATGGATACTGAAATGTGGTATATTTACACAATGGAATACTGCTCAGCTATTAAAAACAATGAATTCATGAAATTCTTAGGCAAATGGATGGAACTAGAAAGTGTCATCCTGAGTGAGGTAACACAAAAGAACACACATGGTATGCACTCACTGATATGTCGATATTAGCCCAAAAGCTCAGAATAATCAAGATACAATTCACAGATCACAGAGGAAGCTCAAGAAGAAAGAAGTTCTAAGTGTGGGTGGTTTGGTTTTTCTGAGAAAGGGAACAAACTACAGGAGCAATTATGGAGACAAAGTTTGGAGCCGAGACTGAAGGAAAAGTCACCCAGAGACTGTCCTACCTGGGGATTCATCCTATAAATTGTCACCAAACCCTGACACTATTATGGATGACAAGAAGTACTTGCCGAAAGGAGTCTGTTATGGTTGTCTCTGGAGGGGCCCTGCCAGAGCCTACAGATATAGAGGCAGATGCTAGCAGTCAACCATTAGACTGAGTGCGGGGTCCCCAATGGAGGAGTTGCCAAAATACCGAACCTGTAGACATCATATCCAGTATATATCCCATATCCCACCAATATAGATGTGGATGCATGAAGCCATCCATCAGACTAAGTGAGGGGAACCCAATGGAGAAGTTAGGGCAAGGACTGAAGGAGCTGAAGGTGTTTGCAACTCCATAGGAAAAACAACAATATCAACCAACCAGATCCCCCAGAGCTCCTAGGGACTAAATCACCAACCAAAGAGTACACATGGGGGGACCTATGGCTCCGGTTGGTTATGTAGCAGAGGATTGCCTTATCAGGCATCACTGGGAGGGGAGTCCCTTGGTCCTGTGGAGGTTCAATGACCCAGGGTAGAGGATTGCTAAGATGCTGAGGCAGGAGTGGGTGAGCACCCTCATAGAAGCAGGGGGACGGGGAGGGGATAGGGAGCGTGTGGAGGGGAAACTGGGAAGGAGAATAACATTTGAAATGTAAATAAATAAAATAACAATTAAAAAGGAAAAAAAGTGTGGAGTGTTTCCTTCTTGCTTCATTGCCTGTTTTCCTATATTACATAGGTCCGTTCCCTATATTATACTTCTTTCTTGATTCAAGCTCTTTATTGCTCATTTTCCTGGGAATGCACTCTTTCCTTGGTTAATCTGACCCTTCCCACTCATTTTTTAGCATGGAAATACTAAGCTACCATCTAACTCTGGAACTTCTCACGGTTTCTATTTTCAGTTTTTTCTTTTTAAGACTCCACAGCTGACTCTAATAATATGACCTGTTCTCTTTAGGCTGCTGATTCCCAAATTTACTTTTTCATTTTTATCACAATCACTATCAAGCTTTTCATTTCCATCTACACAGGTAGTGACCTCAAGACATGAGAAAGCCCCACAAAGAAATTCACAGCAAGTGTGACACCATGCTGAATCCCAATGCAAGACCAAATCCCACCATGGATAAAGAAGGTAGACACAAAGTCTCTCTCAAAGCTGAGTTATTGGCAATTTATAGCTGCTGGGAAATAAGGTGTCAGTTTTCTTTCAGAATGGTTCAGCTGGTAACTCAACAATACTCCAGTGGAAGCCCACACATCAACAAATATATTGAAAATACGAAATAGATTTGTTGGTTGAAAAAAAGTAGGCACAAAAGTGGGTGAGTAGGTAATAGGTAGTAGATCTGCAAGAATTTGGGGAAGGGATTAAAGTTTCAAAACATATTGCACAACATTTTCAAAGAACCAAGGAACTAATTAATTCCTCATCCTGACAAGTTTAAAACTGTAGCCAAGCCATGCCATAGCTTCTGAAACTTTTAACACCATTAAACCAAAACAATAAGGGGTCCCCTGAAGATAGGGAACCAGTAAAAACAATCTGAAAACACAAGTCTCTTTAAAATATACCTGACCTGAGAATGCTCCCCAAAGGCTTCCCTTGTAGAGAAAGATCAACTAAACAAGTATTTAAAATGTCTAGGACACCAGAGACCAAGTCACACTTTCAAACTGGTGCTGGTTTGCAAGTAGGAGTAAGAAATGCATGAGGGGGTTATGGAAACTCTTACTGATGGTTCAGAATGCTACTGAGGACAAGCAGTGCATTGGAATTCATATTCACTGCAAGGAAATCCTGAGAGGACATTGAATGTAGGATATCCAGCTAAGGAGAGTCATATGCATGATGTGGAGCTGAACAAAGATAGAGGTAACGTGGATTGTGGGAAGCAGATCTGAAGGATCAAGATGTCCCAGTGGGAACCAGATAATCTCAATAAAACTTTTAGCTGCTGGTTATGAAATTGAAGTTTTGGGTGTTTCCTATAATAGCTGTTGTTCTTGCCTTAGTTCAATCTTCCATTGGGTTCGCAACTTACGGTGATGAGTTTGAGCCTGTGAAAGTTTATCATTGCTCGCAGACTTTTGAAGTTTATACCTACTAATGGATCTGGCCTTCAGTCTCTGCTTCCCTGCTCTCTGTCATGTGAGAAATGGACACCTCCAGCTCTCACTACCTGGTGCTTAGCCAATCCTGTTAATACACTTTTCCTGTCATGTTAGACTGACAACTATGGAAAACCAGGAAGCAAAATAAATGGTTCTTTTACATTTTCTTGTCATGGGTCATCAGGTCATTTCTTTTTTCAGGGAAGAGCGAATAAAAGTCAAGAGCATAACCAGTGCCAAGGACGAAAAGAGGGAGAGAAGGAAGGGGGGATAAAATCTCTGTGATGGGAAGGACCAGTAGAGACCTCATACTTAATTCAGCATCTCAACACTATCACATATATAAACAGACTTCAGAAACAAGAACCTGTAAGAGAACATATCAAAACTGTAATAACCAAGTTAATGCATGTACTGTTTCTAATTTGCAGTGCATCTGGGTAGTAGAAGCATCCAGATATTTAGTTGCATCTGGAACTCCTCTAATAATCACATTTTTCAAAAGACTGAATGCAGTTGGGTATGGTGGAATAGGCATACAATCCTAACATTTGAGAGGCAGATTCTAGCATGGCTAAGGGAAACCTGTTCTACACAGTGAATTCCAGGAAAGCTAAGGCTGTGTGCCAAGTTCCTTTCTCAAACCCTGTCCTCAACAGACTGAATGCTAAGTGATGGATGAGCTATTCACTCAGGTGCACAGCTGTACTGGGGGCTAGCTCCTCTGGGCTAAGGATCTTTCTGTTGTTCTGAATATATAATAATTTGATTCACATGACACTAGATCAGCATTTAAACTTAAAAATATAACTTGATAAAGGAATGGATCTTTGTCCCCAAGTGGATGGGAGATATACAATATGTGTACTATTTCCTTTGAAATTTGCCTAAAGCAATGATTTTAAAGTATTTAAAATGCAATGACTTAAAAAAAAAAGACTATTCATCAGACTATACAGTTTAAGAGTAAGAAGAAATAACACACTAGGAGAAATCACACCATATCACATAGATCAACTACTTTGCTTTATTTTATTCTCTACATAGTCCTGGATGTTTTAGAACTCACTAGGCACACCAGGCTGAACTTGAACTCACATATATCCATCCGCCTCTACTTCCAATTGATAGGATTAAAACTTGGGCCACCTTCAAATACTTTGAAAATAAAAGGAAAAACTATTCAGCTCAGAAAAAAAAGGCAAGAGACTTGAAGGGCCACATTGTATAGAACATGTGTAAGTGTTTAATATCATAAATTATCTTCAATATGTTTAGAAATTAGAGAAGTCAATGTGGAGGTAAACTGGAGCACTAGTGGTATGGGCTGCTGGGATGGCTCAGTAGTTAGAGCACTTGCTGCTTCGGAAGAAGACCTAGGCTCAGATCTCAGCATCCAAATGACCCACAACCATCTATTAACTCTAGTTCCATGGAATCCAACATCTCCTTCTGGAGTCTGCGGGTAGCAAGCATGTACATGGTATATTAACTTAAGTGAGAGCAAAACACTCATACACATACAATTTTTAAAATCTCTCTTTAAAGGATAGAATGAACAGACATACTAACATGGGGTAGGCAGTCATCTCACAAGGTCCCAACTCTAGACAAAGGACTACAGATAACTAAGGAATGCTGAGAACAGGAGAAATAATCTTCCCAAGGGAAGAACATACCAATTGGTTATCCAATACCCTAAAATCACGCACATACAAGTAACATTATGCAGATTAAGAGGCTGTATTTATATATTTAGGAATATATTTTTATTCACACACATCTGTAACAAAAATTAAAGAGGCCATGAATTTGAGAGAGCAAAGAGTACATGGGGAAGGTTGGAGGGAGGAAAGGGAAGGAGGAAAAGAATATATTTTAACTTCAAAAAAATCTTTAAAACCTCAACCTGTGAAGAGTTAGAATAAGTGAATAGTCAAGAAAAATTTAAATATAAATTATTATTCATTTAGGAAAATTGCCTGGTAAATATATTTGATATTCTCCTACCAATGACACAATCCAGAAATAAGTATTCAAGTGCATGATTATAACACAAGAGAATATATCAATATTGGTTCAAAAGGAGTGCAGGGAAATACAATCACAAAGTGATTAAAGTGTGGAATGGGGATAGGTTCATATTGGTGATCAAAATTATGCACTGGCAGTGTTTGCTAGAACATTTTCATTTTATTTACAATTTGTTTAATTAATTGATTGTAGGAATCAATCCCACTCATTTATATTGTATTCCTTTCCAAGAGTACCTTGACAATTGCAAACTTGTATACCTGCGATTAACAACATATTTGGCAAGGGGAGTCGTTTGTGCAGTCTGATATCTGGAGAATACAGTCACAAGCCTGCTTATGTTTCTTAACTTAGCACCTTCCATCACTTCTTCAATGAGTTTGTCATACATATATGCTCACTTATTATAGTCTATCCACTGTGATTCTTCCAACATCCTGATTGACATTTAAAATTTGAAATACAGCAATATCTCCACATATAGTAGGGTGGACATTTGTTTAAAAATTCAGTTTTTAGATACATCAGTAACTATCAAGGTTTTTGTTCTCTGAGTAAGATAAGTGAATGCCTAACTTTAAAAGAACTTCTAAACATTTTGCACATTAACTACTGTATCCTTGAGCCTTACTACTTAATCCTATGGAATTCAGACACTAACTAGCTCTTACCAGTCAACCATAAAATTATCTCCATTTCTACTTTATAATGGTATTTTGCTACTATTATGAATCATTATGCAAATATCTCTATTTTCCAACAGTCTTAGGTAACCCTTGTGAAAGGATTGTTCTATTTCTTTAAATATAGCTTGACATGTCTCTTTTCCAGTTCCATTTTTGTTTAATCATAGGATTATGTACTTTTGTGCTTGATGAGAATGTTACAAGGCACTGGTGATGGCAAGTAGATGATGTTCTCTCAGACTTCTTGCTAGAGCCTTCTTTAGTATAGGCAAGGATGTAAACCATTGTTCACTCAATGTTTACTATTTAGTTTACAAAGAATGTTTGCACACAAGGACACACACACACACACACACACACACACCACTAGTTGTCTATGCTTCTGTTCCCACTCACAAACCCTCTTTTGATCCTGATGTGCAATTTCTGTATCTCTGAAAACCTAATAAGCAAAGGGAGGACTATCACACTCCTATTCCTACCCTGAACTATAAGACAGCTAGCTGCTCATCATCTGCATTTTTTCAAAAATACACAATACTGCCCTAGTGGGCATGCAGCCAAAGTCTATCAAAATCCCCCTTACATCATAGCTTCCATACCCTCTTACCATTTGCACTATTTCTAGGGTCTTGTACAGTCAGAAGTGTGTGGAAAAGGTTGGTCATTACATGCCAGGCTTTTGCTCTAGAAGAAAAACAGGAACTGGTCGTAAATCTAAACCTCTGAACACATGCTGGGAACATGTGAACTCACACAGTATGTTGAGTACTAGCCACTCGTTTTCCCCAGATTTAGGAAGAACACATGTTACCTTTTACTTACCCACACTAGAAACTAACTACAAGTCAGTGAAAACCTCATACTTCTATATACTCAAGACGTCTTAAAGGTTGGGTGGTTTGTATATTGTCAAGATACTCTGAAAAGCAGACAATATGCACCTACTTCAAAATCTCAGATTTGAGATTCTTCTGGAAGGACTTTTTCTTTTCTATGAACTGAGATTGTGAGACCTCTTCCTAAGTCTTTGGGACATACTCCTTGTCCCAAAGCTCTGACTCCAGGATCACTCACATCCACATAATCCTTCACAAAGATCCAGAAGCACCAGGTCAGTCGGAGAGGTGGCAAGTCAAGGGAAGACACTGTGCCATCATAGTAGTAGAAATGATAATTGCACAAGCCTCAATACCCATTCAAGGCCCAGAAGGTTACTCAACTGAAAACTCATTAACTTGTTTCTAGGATACCCTTAGCTGTCTCCCTCTTTTTTTCTCACTATACTGAGTCAAGGTAGATTACTGAGATTCTTGATAGATATTAAATAGTACTATTTCAGCATGTCTTGTGTAAACTTCTTCTAATCAGTACCTCTTACTCCAATTCAAACTAAGCATAGAATTTTTTGAGCATAAAATTTTCTTGCATTATCTACTCAACCAATAACTAACAATGGGAAAAAGTGAGAAAGGCTGGATTTGGGTAACAGGTAAAGATCACCCTGACTTCCTAGAGAACCAACCTACCACAGGAATACTCACTGTGAGTTGCTACTGCCTCATTGTGAGTGAAGGTTCACCCTAATAGTGACTCCATGTTGAAATAAATTCCTTTCCGGGGGGAAATGTGAAGGAGATGTAAAGCAATCTCTACCTCTTCCCCTAAGGTACTAATGACAAACAGAGTCATAATTCCACCAAAGTTCATAAATACATCAATGACTTCATTTGGCTTCCTTATAGAGTGTGGGTAAGGGTTAATTACAAAGGTATGGGTACACCACTCCTAGTGGGCCACATCTGGAAAGCCTTACTCAGCAGGAATGGGCTTTTTCCAAAACAGCACAGATGAAAGATGTGGCCCCTTCCCTAGTCTTTCCTGGCACCCACTCTAACTCTTTTCCCCAGGTAGTCTGCAGAGCTGCCAATTGGTAGGGAGCAGTTGGATGCTGGAAAGAGAAGAGGGTATAAGCCATCAATAAGCCCGGTTGGGATGAGCTTTTTGCAAGTGGGCACAGCAAATTCCCCAAGATGGCTATTGCTTGGCTTAAAAGACTCATGACACTATTATTCTGCCAGAGCTGGAAAATGATAATAAAAAGACTGTTCTCCCTTTATCCACTAACAGCAAGCAGTATAAATCTGGTCAAGTAAAATGGTGCAGGGCTAGTCCAAGAGACACTGAACTGAGATATGATATTTGATCCTGGCTCTAACACTCACTTGGTTTGTTATCTTAGGCACTGGTCTAGATTCCTTTCTGTACAAGCCCCATGTATCTTGATCTTTCCTGTGCTACTAATTTGATATAAATGTTACCACTCTTATCCATCACTTATCTGAGATCAGGAAATAAGCACTGTTAATTTTTGGACCCCTATATCATTGACTGCTAGATTAAGATGACTTTATTAGAAGATTTACCACATTTTCTCTTGGGAGATGAGAATCAGAAAACACAGATTACCAGTGACTTTAGCAGTTCTACAAAATAAGCTAGTGCCTCCTATCAGATACAGAATCAGTCATACCTCAACAGCACTTCTGAACTGCATCACATTTCTACACATGCCCTTATAACACTGTAGGCCCACCCAGAGTTGGAGAGAATATGTTTCCTAGTCTTGAATATCTATGTGTCAATGAAATGGAACATAAGTACCACTATACACAACAAATTTATTTGTACATAGTCTCACACTTGTATGATTTTTTTGATGCAGAATGTGATCTGACTTATCAAAAACTTCCTATGTTCTTTAAAAGGGTCCCTTAAATGTTTGTTTTTCAAGGTTAGTACATATATAGTAGTCAACACTGGAAATTTTCTTTTTTGATTTTTATATATTCTCAGGTTTTTTCATTGCAGGTTTCAATGGAGACCTGACTCATCATTCAAAACTTTTGGCTTTTAATTCATAAGCTTCTTTACATGTTTAAGTTGCTTACAATGAGACAACTATAGTAGAACTTTCCTGTGTTCTTTCCAGACAAAATGTTCTTCTGATGTTGAGAGAGGTCTCCCTTGTGGCAGTTCTTTGCTATAATCTTTCTACAGGCATTCTCTGATGTCAAGTGATCCTGGTTGACTGCATGCTTTCTAGCCTTCTCTGTTATTAGTGTTTCACCTGAGTTCGTTCATATTGAATGAGGCATGAGTTAAGAAGGTAAGTTTTCCTGCATTGTGTACGTCTATAGGACTTCTCAATTCTAGGAAGTCCATCATATGAACCGAGGACTGATTTATAGTAGAGAGTTTTTCTTCATTCTTTATAACCACAGTGTTTCTAATTTGTATATCATTTCTGATATTGACTGAGCTGTGAGTTGTAGGAAAATGCTTTTCTCTGTTCTTTGTATTGGTACCATGGGTATGAGTTCCCAGATGTCGGGCAAGTCCTGACTTGCAGAAAAAAGCTTTTCTGCAATCTTTGCATTCATAGGGCTTCTCACCTGTATGGATTCTATGATGAAGAGTTAAGTGTGACTTGCGACAGAAACATTTGCCACATTCTTTACATTCATAGGGCTTCTCACCAGTATGAGTTCTATGATGAGCAGTGAGCTCTGACTTGGAGGAGAAGGCTTTTCTGCACTCTTCACATTCATAAGGCTTCTCGCCTGTATGAATTCTATGATGGCGAGTTAACTGTGACTTGTAGAAGAAAGCTTTACCACAGTCTTTACATTCATAAGGCTTCTCACCTGTATGAGTTCTCTGATGTTCAGTCAGAGTGGACTTATAATAGAAAGATTTCTGACATTCCTTACACTCATAAGGCTTTTCACCTGTATGTATTTTTTGATGCACACGGAGGGTTGACTTGCAGTAAAAAGCTTTGCCACATTCTTCGCACTGATAGGGCTTCTCACCGGTATGAGTTCTATGATGTGAAGTGAGCTCTGACTTGGAGGAAAAACCTTTCCTGCACTCTTCACATTCATAAGGCTTCTCGCCTGTGTGAGTTCTATGATGGCGAGTTAAGTTTGACTTGTAAAAGAAAGCTTTACCACAGTCTTTACACACGTAAGGCTTGTCGCCGGTATGAATTCGCTGATGTTCGGTGAGAGTTGACTTATAATAGAAAGCTTTCCAACATTCTTTACATTCATAAGGTTTCTCACCTCTGTGAGTTTTCTGATGTACTGTAAGGGTTGACTTACGGTAGAAAGCTTTGCCACATTGTTCACATCCATGGGGCTTCTCACCAGTATGAATTCGATGATGCACAGTGAGTTCTGATTTGGAGGGGAAAGCTTTCCTGCATTCTGTACACTGATAGATCTTCAGTCTTGTACGCGTTCTCTGGTGCTGCGTGAGGGCTGCCTTGTAACAGAAAGCTTTCTGACACTCCTTCCATTCGTAGGGTTTCACATTTGGATAGTATGCATGCTGCTTGCTGTGCTGCGATGGCAGGCTAACCATTTTCATACATGGTTTACATTCATAGGGTTTTGTACCTCGGTGAAATTCTAGTTGAACCTTCATTTCTGCCTTGAAACAAAAGAATCTGTCAAGGTTTTGCATCAATGGGTTTTTTTCCTAGCATGTACTTAATAATGTTCTGTGAGGATAGTAACATCTTAAAAGTTTAACAGAAAGTACACTCACAACTTTCCCTGCTGTGCAACTTGTCACTTAAAAGAAGATTAATTTCTTTCTACCATTTTAAATTATGCATACATGTAGGGGTATGTGTATTCAGGAGCAGGTGCCCAGAGGCCAGAGGAGTCTTCTTACCCTGGAGCTGGAGGTACAGGCTGGTTAAGAGCTGCACAACGTGTGCTAGGAACCTAAGTCCTGTTATGTGAGAGAGCAGCTAATGCTCTTAACCGCTCAGCTATCTCTTAGCCCCATACTTTACCTTGTTCTGTTCTGAGTCAGGTTATATGCTCTATTTTCCTTATATGACATATGTTTTGCACAGTTAATTTTACACAATCAAAAAAAGCCTTCCAATCCATGAAACTAGAGGTTTCTTAAATATAAAACTTTTTAGGTATCAATAACATTGTCTTTGTGTAGATATATATCCCCAATCAAATATTATAAATATCATAATGTGAACTTTCAACCTTGTTAGAGAGAATAAGATGCTCAGGGAGTCAGAGGGGTTTATCAGTTATATTATCAGGTTCGTCACTAATCAGCATCCCATTAGGCTCACTACAGACACATTCTGCCACAGGTTAAGTTTCTTATAAAAAAAACATTTGTGAGCATTTCTCCTTATGTCCACAATCAAAATGTGAAGGTTGTGTTCACGTTCACATTTTACCTACTTCAATCATCTCTTTATTTGAAAGATCTCTGCTGATGCTTCCCACTGGCCACATATGACGCTCTGGATTTTCCAGGCAGCTCTCATCTGGAGTATACACTTCAAGAACACCTGAAACAATATTAAAAAACATCACTATCCATAAATCAAATATATGGCTTATTTAGTTCAAATATAATTGTAAAGTTTCTTCACAATTCTTCAGCTTACTGAGGGAAATTTTACATGATCAGGTAAGGCAGTCCTAAGTCATGTTCCTTCACTGATTTCCCTCTTGAGAAATACATGGAAAGAAGTTATTCACATACTTCCTGTCTACTGTTTTTGGTATACTAATTTTTATCTGTGTTGTTAACCAAGCTTCAGTCCTCTATAACCTTAATTGTACACACGCTATCTGATATCACATCTCATTTTGTGAGGTGGGAAGATTTTCTTTCACTAGCTACCCACAAAACAGACTTCATATTCTGTTTTAGGAGCAAAAATGTAGGTTCATAAAAGGATTATTATACATTTATTATAAATTTTATTCCTTTGCCCTGAAAAGCCACAAAAGGGTCTGTCTTCCATTCGTCATTGCTTACAATCACCTTTCTCTCACACTAGAGGACAGCTTCCTTAGAAACTCCCTTAAAAAAATCCATCTCTTTGCCTCTTGGACAAAGACACGTTTTTTAAAATAAATCATTTTATTAAAAATAAATGCTAAGAAATGATTGGTTGCGATTCCAGATTGGTATGTGCCTATACATAGAGAATGTCAAGTACATATTTTTAGATGTCTTTTACTGTATATTAATTGTACAAAATTATGGACATAATTTATCCAAACTCACAGCTTGAGAGGTCAGAGTCCTTAAGGAAGAACCTATTTTGTCTTTCAGTGGTTACAGTATTGAACTGTTTTCTAAACATGTGGGTTTCTATCAACAGTTTACATTGTTATCACACGTGATCAGAAACATGTGAGTTTCTGTCTACAGTTTACATTGTTATCACACTTGATCAGAAACATGTGGGTTTCTGTCTACAGTTTACATTGTTATCACACTTGATCAGAAACATGTGGGTTTCTGTCTACAGTTTACATTGTTATCACACTTGATCAGAAAAGCTTCTTACTGCAGTGGGTAAACACACATACATGACTGTTCAAAGCTAGGAAATTGAAATAAAAGCAGAGATGTCCATTATCTAATAAACAGAGAATTAAAATATGATATACTTATTTATATACATATAAAATAGAAAATATTACATCATAAATAAAAATTAAATTGTAGACTTTGCAGGTAAATAAATAGAGCTGGAAACAGATTATTCTCTGAAAGATAACCCAGATCCTGAAAGATGACCTATGTTCTCTCTCATATGTGGATCCTAGCTCTGAATCTTTAGATGTGTGTGCTTAAATAGGAGAACCTATAGAAGTTAGGAAAACAAAAAAAAAGAGGCCATGGGGGAGATAAGAAATGGGGGATATAAACAAATGTTATAAATGAGTAAAGGGAAATAATGGTGCAGGGAAGGTTCAGTGAGGTGGGCGTGGGAGGACAGGGCAGAGGAGGAGGTACATAAGACAGGATACTAAAACTAGAAGATCTTTCTTTAAAAGCCTTATGGAAACCTACTTTGGGAGGTCCTAAAAGAAAGGTAGCATGGATGGATGGATGGATGGATGGATGGATGGATGGATGGATGGATGAATGGATGAGATAGATAGACAGACGGATGGATATATGAGACAGATGATTGATTAATAGATAGACAGACAGATAGATAGATAGATAGATAGATAGATAGATAGATAGATAGATAGACAGACAGACAAACAGAAAGAAAGAAAGAAAGAAAGAAAGAAAGAAAGAAAGAAAGAAAGAAAGAAAGGAAGGAAGGAAGGAAGAAAGAAAGAAAGAAAGAAAGAAAGAAAGAAAGAAAGAAAGAAAGAAAGAAAGAAAGGAAGGAGATACCTTATACAGGGAAATATAAAATGCCCCAGATACCATATACTATTGAACAAAATGTTCAGTGCTTTGAGGTTATCTATTTTCAAGGTGTTCATAGTGTGATCCCAAAGACCACCCCTGCACCAACAATAAAAAATATTGCTACTGTTCTTAGTTACTCTCCATAACTTGATGGTAAGACCCCATTTCTGAAGACACTTTAAAATTCAGTTATAGAACATGAAAAATCAAGCTGATACTGATCTGGAAGCTTCATGCCTACTGGCTAGCTTTGTAGTGCTGGGAAGTACTATCACACTACTAGAAGAAAAAAGTTATCAACAGTCTTAGAGTTGGCCTAACAAGATATACCTAGTTTCACAATAGTGGCATGAAATTTACAGGAGTAACCAACCATTCTAATTGGAGTTAAGGCTCGCTCCATGAGATAGAACTTCTGCTTTGTAACTGGGTAAAGAACCTGTGGGTGGGTAGGTCACAGGCTGTAAGGTACAAGCAACTTTAATTTTTTTCTACATAGCTATAGTATTAAGTAGCCCCCTAAGTACTTATCTTTATATGCATATATTAGTGCATCTTTCACTCTTCATTTGTCAAAGTGCCCAATCCTAAATGAGATAGCTGTAGCATACACCCTCCTCCCAATGGTCAGGGATCATCATGGAAGAAGGGGAGGAAAGACTGTAAGAACAGAAGTGGTAGATTATTTTCTTAAATAGAATTTTCAAGTCAAGACAACGCCACTGCACACATGAATGCACAACAGCTAGGACTATATGTATAGAGCCTTTGCAGAATAAAGCTAACCAAAATCCCAACATAGATGAAGAAGGAACTGACAAAGTTCCATCAATAACTA
The DNA here is from genome assembly GCA_036184795.1 of Tokudaia tokunoshimensis. NCBI lineage: Eukaryota > Metazoa > Chordata > Mammalia > Rodentia > Muridae > Tokudaia > Tokudaia tokunoshimensis. The sequence goes on along the minus strand of BTHU01000006.1, from coordinate 28,475,360 downwards.
AGAAGTGACTGGTAACTGATAGCTACTAGGTGATGGAAAAGTTGAGGTTTCTCCAGGGATGTGGCCCCCAAGAGGGTACCCAAGCTCCATGAATGGCCTATGCCCTCACACATACTGGTAGCACAAAGTGGATTTAGTGGGTTTAAAATGGAGAGCACATGAATATGGGAGGGAGAAGTAATGGCAGGATATGAAAGAAGTTGGATGGAAGGAAAGGAAGGGAAGCTTTGACCAAATCATTTGTGTAAATATGAAGTTCTCAAAAACAGAAAAAGAGTAAATGAGAGGGAATACAATATGTATTGTTATTAATTTAGACAAAATGTTTTCTCCTTTTCTATATTCAGCATACACAATTGTCTAGACTTGTAATATTATATTGGCATGTTCCTTTCTTTGGCCACTTGAAAAAATTATCCATTTTTTAAACTTTGAAGAGATGCCAAATTCTATCAGATACTCAACTGAAATGAATATGTATGTTCCAATTTCTAATTACATGCACACTACATATAATGTTTTCCATCAATTTCACTACCTGGAATCTTTGGTGTGAAATGACACTTATCACAGGGCATATTTTTAATGTTTTAAAGATTATGATATTGAGGATTTTTACATGTATATTTTCTTCTCAGATTCCTACCTAGTCTCGCTACCTAATACTGGCTATTTAGCAAGTTTCCAAAATTACTGTATTCCTTTTCCATTTTATGGATCAGCTTGCTGGGTATAGATACCTACTTTTATACCTGTCTGGTAGAAGAACTAGTTAAAGAGATTTTATAAGGAGCTTTGATTAGTTGTGGCACCCTATTGTTGCCTCAATGGCATTGTTTCTTATTGATTAATGTAATATAGGCACTTTGTAGAATTTTGGTAGGTCATATGTACAAATACATGTCTGTTCAATTTCCTATTCTGTGATTACTAAAATACGCACGCATTCTAAAAATATTCCTAACTAATCTTTTCTATCTCAAAGATGTCTGATGAAACAGTCCATTTCATCAGTTTTTATGAATTTGGATAGATTCTCTTTTATTAGTGGTCATCACAAGGAACTAGTCCAATATTTCATGTGCAAAAAACTTCTGGTTTACTTTGGCATGCAATATGGTTTGACTAATGTAAATATGGCTATGGTCGAGTTCTTTCATATTCTGTTTGCTCCAAAACAGTTTTCCTTTTTCTCAGTCTGTCTTTACCAGTATTATAAACTCACATTTAAGCAGCATCTGGAAGAGTTTTTCTTTAAATCCAGGTTGTCAGTGTTCAGCTATGAGTTGGAAAAATCAGTTACAATTAGTCTTGTTAAAGAATTACTAAAGTTTTCCTTCTCCATCTTAGTGGTCTGCTAGTTTACTGAGTTAATAATGTCTAACACTTTCTTCATTCTGATGTTTTTATTAGTGGAATATAATTCTTTCCATACATCCATTGTTTTGATTTTTTTCTGAGATTTGATTTATTTTTATTTCATGTGATTGGGTGCTTTGTCTATGTACCGTGTGCGTGTAGTATCTGCAGAGGCTAGACGGAGGCATCAGTTGCTAGGAATTGAACCCGGATTCTCTGAAAGAGCAGCCAATGCACTTAACCCTTGAGCCATCACCCAAACCCTGATTACAGACTTTTTGCTTCTGTGCAACATTTCTTGAAGTATCCATGGTACCCCTTAATATTCACAGTGCAGTATGTTTTATACTCTTGAAGAAAGATCTGTAGTTCTTCACTAATCTTATAGTTTATAGGGTAACACTGCCGAAGAGAGGTAACTTAGTTGGCAATTATTTTGTTTCAGAGCTTGAAAATACAAGAGCCCACATGTTCCTGTATCAGAATTTCAGTTAAAAGATCACAAGGCTAAAAGGCCTTGCCATCATTGTAACTAAGCCCTTGCCTCTTAGGCTGTAAGCTATCTTTCTCTATTCTGTACTTTATATTTTAACTACAACCATGAGGTGCTTCTGAATGGCTGTGTCCATGGATGTGTGTTTTCTGGTTTGGGTTTTTGTTCTTTCCACGTATTTATGCAATTTTAAGCTACAGTCCATGCAATACATTTTCTGTGTCTTTAGTCTACTTATTTCCCAGTCATAGGTTGCATCTCTTTATTATAGCCAAGGGGGCTTAAATGTTGCAGTCACAACTGTTCCTCCTTTTCCTGTACAGTTTTCTCACTACAATAATTTCTCAACCTTATCTTCATTCCTCATATTGTTTTTATCTATAGTCTACCCCAGTGAATGCTGCCATCCTATGAATGCTTTACTTACAGAGCTTCCTTCTTAGTTATTTAAGTTTGTATTTTCTGCCATTATCTCTGTTTGCTGAACCTATTTATCTGAATACTATTTTAGTGTATGGATCATTACTAAAACCACACTTCTGCATTTTATGCCTAACACTCCACTATTTCCAAAATCCTCAGAATTGATTGTTGGAGATATACTAGTTTTTCCAATATGTATCACTATTTTCCTGGTTGCTATCATGTATATTAGGATTTTTTTTGGCCCTGAATTGTCTCTTTGGAAGAATGGGGATGGAAAGCACCATTCATCTTACAAAAAGGGTACTCTTAGCAGCATTCACCTGTAGTTCCAACTCCCAACACCACTCAGAGAGAAATCAAAATGCTAAAAGAATAGCAATAGAACCAACCAGACATAGAAATAATATTTAAAAATTTTTAAACAGATACAATACTATCAGTAACTACAGGAAAAATTTAAGCATGCAGAACTTTTATGATAGTAAAAATTGGGCTTTTGAAGGTGTCAGTATAATATAATTCCTTCAGAAACTTCAGTATTTCTGAACTCACTGATAGCAAAAAGACATGGGGCATCTTTAGCGTGTTAGACTATAGAGAAGAAGGTAAGGAGACTCTGGGTTTCTCAGGTCCTTTGGAACCCATTGAACAGTGAGCACATTCTGGTTGGAAGATAACTGTGAAAGCCTAATGAATTCTTGTCCCTAAGCTCAAATCCTTTGGTCCTAAGTTACAGTAAACATACAGACATGGAAAATTGTGTAGAGGCCAAGCAACTGGCTGACACTGGGCCCACTGTTCTTACACTCTGAGAATATCTATGAGAAATGGGCATACTCTTCACCAGAAATATGAGACTCCATATCTAACACTCCATGCTCCTTTCTCAAGGAGCCTGAATATCACCATGTAAGTGTCCATGGCCACTTCTTGTGCCCACAAAAAAAATCTGCCAGTATGTCCCCAGCCTCCTAAGTTTTTGACTGATCTTAGCTATACACATCTCAAGAGTGGATAGACCCTTGTATAATAACGTATGGATAAATGCAAATTAGTTTGTTTTTCAATTAAGCCAAAATATACAAGACACTGCCAGAGAAGACACATCTCTGCATCAACACTTGCCAGTACCACAGGCTCCTCCCATGACAAAGAATGCTAGTCGAATGCTAGTCAATCAACAGCAGAGCGCTTTGCACATTATGGTCATGACCAAGTTGTAGCATTCAGCTCATTACCACTTGGGGATTTGCTGTTGGAAGTTGTGATGTGTGCATACTCTTCTCAATAGCTTTTCTGTTCTAGGGCATACTGTCCTGTCCCTGCTTTCCGGATGCCAAATGTTCTTTCTCTCTTGCTCTCCTGGAAAAACATTCTCTAATTTGTGACTATGACATTGGGCATTCATGTACTAGCATAGAGAAAACTTATCTGCAATCCCATCCTTAAACTTCCAATGCTTTCTTTCCTAATTTTTTTTTTAAATCGATTTATTGTTTTTAGGCCACCAATTCCAAATGTCTTTCCCCATTCTAACTTCATTGTCACATTTTTAATTGACATCCACGTACGTGTTTAGTTCAACAATCCTTCCTCCCTCTCTCCCTCCCACATTCCTCCCTCTCTCCCTCCTCTCCCCTCCACCCCCCCTCTGTATGTCTGTCTGTCTTTCAACACAGGGTTTCTCTGTGTAGCCCTGGAACTCACTCTGTAGACTGTAGGCTGGCCTCAAACTCAGAGATCTGCCTGCCTCTGCCTCCCAAGTGCTGGGATCAAAGGCCTGTCCCACCACCGCCACCACCACCACCACCACTAAGCTAGTTCAAAGTCTTTAAAAAAGAGTAATCATAACTTTAACCTAAAATAAATGAGTATTTCCTCAACAGTGTCTTTATGCTTTTCTTAAAATAAAACTCCATCTGTTTTTATGTTTTGCCTTTCTCTGGGTAAATACTCTTGGTCTCTCTCATCTCACTGTGGTACATTATATGATCATTTCACTTTTCCCTCACTGACTGTAAGCCCTTTCAGAAGAGATGCATTTGAATGCTAATTATTGCTATCAAACTTCCAGATCAAGACCAAGCACTGAAGGAATCTTCAATATTAAACAAGTTAGAAAGGGCAATTAAGAATTCAGAAAAAATATTTAGGCAAAATATCTAACTAACAAATCTACAGATAAGACTGGGTATGGTGACACACCCTGATAGTGGGAGGTAGAGAAAAATGCAGAGTTTGAGCCCTGTCTTGCCTATATAGCAAGCTTGAGGGCAGTTATATTAGACTCCATCTCAAAGCAACAACAAAAATGTCTGAGATAACATATACAAAGATCAATTTTTTTTTAAAAGTAAATTAGGAAAACAGACTTCAACAGCAACAAAGGACACAGACTGACACAGAGATCCTCATTTGGAAACTGTATAAAATAAATGGTGAAGACAGTTTAAGTTCAAGATGACCAATATCCTATAAACAGTTGTCCTTGTTGATTTCCCTTCCCCAGTTCGCAGTCACTGACCTGGGAGACTCCAGACTGAAGTGTCTCCTATGCTCCATGGCTGGAATCCATGCTCTAACCTTAAGATCAACTCAGGCTTAGTCATGCAGTGCCCTGTAAATGGAAAATGATAAACTGTTTCCAAGAAGTTCATTTCGCTGACGGAACGTAACTGCTCCATTTGAGCTGTGCTATGAAGAGTAAAGGAAGCTACACAGAGAAAAACTTAAAGGACTCAGAAAAAAGAACAACAACAAAAAAAAACAAATAGAGAAAAACCACAGAGTCAAAGAACTAAAATAGAATAAATACAACCAAAAAAAATGTTGAGAAGTTTCAATTTACACTCCCATTCAAAATAGCTATCTAAATATTTCTCTCTCTCTCTCTCTCTCTTTTTTTTTTAGATGCCATTTTCTTTTCTAATGAGCGAGAGCAAGAAAGGGTGTAGATTTGGGTGGGGAGGATCTGGGAGAAGTTGGGAGAAGGGGAATCATAATCATAATATAGTATATTAAAAGTCTATTTTTAATAAAGAAATAAAAAAACTAAAAAAATTAAAGGACTCTTAAAATGTTCAATAGTTTTATTATTTATTTATTGTTTATTTAAATTTGTGGTGCTAGGGGTTGAATTTACAGACTTGAATATGCTTGGCAGGTCAATTATCACTGAGCTATGTCCCCACCTCTATTGTATAACTTATTAACCAAGGAGGTCTAAACCAGTCTGAAATTGCCAAACACGGAAAGATCCCAGGATGCAATGTGCTGAGACAGGAGGACTGTTAAGTTTGAAAATACTTTGCACTATAAAGCAAGTTCAAGGCAACCTGGGATATATAGTAAAACTGTGGCTCAGAAAACCAAGAAAAAAACCTCACATTCTAAGAATTAACCCACCATATCCCATGTTCATGCAAAGGAAGAATCAAACTCAGTGGTCAGAAAAAAACCAAAAACCACACACACACAACATAAAAGGAGAGAAGGTAGACAAAGACTGTAGAGTAGAAGAATGTGCTCGGTGAGTTCAGGAGGCTGTACATGGTAAGAGACGGTAAAACTGAAAACACATTGCATATGTATATGAAATCATCAGAGCAGCTGACTGAAACAGATGCAGATACCCATAGCCAAACATTGGACAGAGGTCGAGGAATGTTTTGGAAGAGTTGGGGGAAGGACTGAAGGCCTTGAAGGGGATATGAATTCCACAGAAAGACCAACAGAATCAAATAACCTGGATCATTGGGAGCTCTCAGAGATCAAGCTACCAACCAAAGGTACACGGGCTGGACCAAGACCCCTGGCATGTACATAGCAGATGTGTAGCTCAGTCTCCATGAGGGTCCCCCAACAACTGAAGCAAGAGGACTATCCCTAAAGCTGTTGCCTATCTGTGAAGTCTGTTCCCCAGCAGGGCTGCATTGTCTGGCCTCAGTGGGAGAAGATGTGCTAAACCCTGTAGAAACTTGTTGCACAAATATAGGTCACCATAGTCCATGTTAACAAATTGGAAGTAATATTGAAGGAAGCAATTGCCACTTTTAAAGTGGTTTGCAGATTCAACAATATCCTCATAGTAAAATCTACATACTACTCCACATAAACAGAAAGACACTGTCCCAAACAATGTCTTAAACACAATATAAAAGCATCTTGATCAAAAAGCACAAACATGTAGCTCTTGCTATCTACCTTCAAACCCTATTCCAATGAGACAGTAGGAAACTGCCACAAAAGAGACACAGACACTACTAGAAGAGAATGAACAGCCCCAAACAAAACCATGCCTATGCAGGATTATACTGGGGATTGGAAATGGATTCAAAGGACCGGATGCTGAAGTCATGGTTACCAGTCTAATAACATTAGCAGGAACAGTCTAGAAGAAGGAAATGGGTCATGGGGAGATGCCTCAAAAAGGGATCAGAACATCAGAACCCTGTCTCTGGCAGCTGTGAAGTTAGCAGCATATCGTAGTTATGTGCTCCCTGCAATGATGTTCTTCCTCACTCCAGGGACATGGCCAACTCACCTTAGAAAACTATATGCCAACATAAATCTTTCTTCTAAGATTTCCCTCAGGTATCTGTCGGAGTGATGGAAACCTGACTAATAAAGTCATTCAACTGATTTTCAGTGAAGTTTTCAAGACCTTACAACAAGGAGAGATGTTCTCATAAATCTTGCAGAGAAACATGGACTATTCGGGTTGATGAAAGGCAACAGACTTCTCTCTCTGAACCTTATACAGAAATCAAATACAGATCAAGTTCTGAGTGTGCTAGTATGTCCCAGCACTTAGGAGATAGAGCAAGAGTAGCAGAAGGTCTAGATTCTTGGCTACAAAAGGAGTTCAAAGTCAGCCTGAGAAACTACACTGCAAATGCATAACAAGGAAAACGAAACACCAAAAGTAAACCAAAGGTTTAAATGTAAGACCTGACATAATGATGTCCCTAGAACATACAATATACTATTGCTTTTTAACCTGTGGGTCTTGACCCCTTTGTGCGTAGAATGACTCTTTCATAGAACTTGGACATCAGACATCCTGCATATCAGATATTTCCATTACAAGTCATAACAGTAGCAAAGTTAGAGTTATGAAGTAGCAACAAAAATTTTATGATTGAGGATTACCACAATATAAGGAACTGTATTAAGGGTCACAGCATTAGGAAGGTTGAGAACCACTGCAATAAACACTTCAGGATGGTGAGGCAGAAAGAGTGTTTTGATGTCTGCCAAACACACAGCCATCAAAGTAAAATCAGTAAATGAGATCACACCAAACTCAAAATCATCTGCACAGAAAATGCAGCCGTGCCTGAGCTATGTTCCTCACCTCACTGCAGTCAGAAAGCAAGGATGGAGGTACTGACATTCCAACACCCTTTCTTGGGCATCGCCACACAATCAGAAACATCTGCCCTGGAACACAGCTGGAGAACACACTTATGAAACTGTACACCACTATTTCTGGGCCTGCAATGACTACCACTATCTTAAAGCTAAGTAACTGGTAACCCACCAAAGAGCTTGGTTCCCAAATATAGCAATGAAAAAAAACAAAATAAAACAAACAAACAAACAAAAAAACCAGTAAAGCCATGATAATGGCATCTCTAACATTCCCTCAGAACACTTGCCATGAATCTCTCAAGAGTGGTTCTAATCCAGACCCCTTCTGCCCAAGTGAATGTGCCATAGAGGGTAAAACTAAATAAGATGTGGCATTTTCAGGGTTACCACTCTCTGAGAGTCACTTTAGCTGACTACAACAAATACACTCTGATTTACCAGACTGGAAGAAATGGATATTTTCTTGGATGGGGTAAATAGATCATCTCTTACAAATGATGTCTACACAAGAAAGACACAAAATAAATGAACTATGTCTGTCACAAAAAGCAAAATCCCACATGCCTTCATTATATTTACAAGGTCAAGGTGACCCCAAAGAAACAGAGAAAATGGGAGTTACAAGAGTAGAACAAAGATAGAGACTGGGGGGTAGATAGGGGATAGTGAGTATTTGCTCCAAATACACAGGCAAGGGATACAGAATTTATGTTCTATAGTATGGTAATAAATATATTTATTCAACAATTAATTCATTCTTTCAAAGTAGCTATCAGAGAGAATTTAAATGTCCCTATCACAAACATGTTGTGTATAAGCTGGCAGACTTGCCAACTGGCTTCATCAGATGATCACACATTATCTAAGAGTGTTTCCAACCCACACAGTTCTTTATATATGTTCAGCATTAACACAGGCCAGCTAAAATATGAGCAACTTAGTATCATATTAAAAGTTTGCAGTAATTCCTACAGTTCTCACCCAAGAGGAAGGTAATTGCTGAGAGCTGCCGGGGAATGAGACTCACCCAAGGACACCAGGCTGCTGTAGTTCTCCAGCATCACATCCCTGTAGAGGGTCCTCTGAGCATCATCCAGCTCCTGCCATTCCTGCCAAGTGAAGTCCACGGCTACGTCCTCAAATGACACCAACCCCTGCAACAACACACCGCTTGTCAACCCAAGGTCTCAGCCCTGGAAATAAGAGTCCACTTCCCTGGGTGTTTGTGTCTTGCCAGTGTCACACTGAAGCTAGGGCTTGACTTGTATTCTTGGTATCTTGGGACAGTTGAAAATCAGTACAAGCATCTTACTTCTGTGCTAAGATAGTGATTGAAGAAATTCCAACTGAAGAGCTCTCCAAGGAGTTACAATAGGAACAAAACCTGTAGCTGAGTATGTGTTTATCAAGTTTGCATTAAAAGAGACTAGAGTCCATAAACTCAATCATATAAAAACAGGATTAAATCTGTAAAGGCATGAGCAGCACTGGCAGGGCAGCACTGTGCTGCAGGGCAGAAGAGACAGGAGCACAGCTCCCTCCCAATTCCTATAGTAGAATAGATCTTATTCTTAAACTAGATGACAGAGATCACATTCACGAATGCAGGGTCACAAAACTATTTTTGCAACGGAGAGAATTCCTAAATATGCCATGACCAAACTTTAGCTCAGAAAGGTATGTAATAAATTCAAGGTTTTGGGGCAGCATGCTTTGGACACAGAACTCCACACAGCATCAGGTAACTGCACTGCATGCAGCCTTTGCTGTAAACACACACCATGTGCACGAGGCACTGAGCATGCAATCACACCATGCAATTTCCAGGAAGACTGCCTGAAATGCTGTCTTTACTTCAACGTTTTTACTGTGCATACAGTTTTCTGCTCTCATTAAAAGAATGATTTAATTAAAGAAATCAAAGATTTTAAATACTTTCCCAACTTTATCCTTCATTGTCTAAGCATGAAAATAGCATATATTTGACTAGTGTTGTGTTCCATAAACAAGCACATGTATTTCACTTGTATGCAAAGTTCATTTCATCTTTTGCAATTAGTAAAATTATAAGAAATTATTTTAAAATATATATAAGACACAAATGTTTGATTTGTACTCTTATGAATTTAGAGTTCACACAAAGTTTCTTAGGCAAAAAAGGGATCACTAAGTAGAAAGCATTTCTATGTATCATTTCTGTCTTAAAAGCATAAATGAACTGCCTGCCTATACACTGGCCAACTGAGAAAACAATCACACTGAGAGTTCAGAAATGCTTAGGCATGATCAACAACTCAACTTGGATCATAGGTCATATGAGAGGAAAATGATTCTATGCTCCTGAGGCCATCCAGAGGATGGGAAGATAATGATAGAGAACCACACACCTCTAGAGAAAACTGAAAAAAGTCATGTTTTCATATGCTAATACAAGTATTTCCTCTGGCCTCATCACCTGGGATCAAGGAAGAAAACAGGTTAAAACTCTGAGGCTATGCTTCTCCCTGTAGGGAATCTCCAACAAGTCTGCTGCTATTACTGATAGCTGAGGTTTTACTTGTCCCTCAAGAACAACAAAGAGGGTGGGAAGGAACACTATAGTATAGTATCCCTTGGTAGCCTCAATGGGAGTTCAGAGCCCTCCACTGCTCACCATACAACATCTCCAGGACCACTAGTTGTTCATGGAAGTAGTCTGCTGCTGATATTTGGTCTATGGATATGAATTACAAGGCTAAAGTCTATACTGGAAGGTCTAGGCCTACAGGTGACTTCTTCTGTTCACAAGCTTTTGTTGCGCAAATCTTGTTCCTTGACTTAAAACTATTGGTTAAATAAAACTGAATACAGCCAATTACTGGAGGGATTAGAGGTAGGTGGGTTTGGAGTGACCTGGTTGGAAGAGGAGAGACCAAGGGGAGGAGGAGGAGAAGGAAGAGAGGATTCTGACATGAGGGGAGATGAACTATAAGTATATGGCCAGGAGACAGTGAGGAGGAATGAGAAGTTACCATGGGTTAGGTGAATTCATGAAAACATGGTCCTGAAGGCTGACCAATTGGAGTTAAGAGTGGCCCAAATGAAACATAGTAAGTAATAACTTGGGGTTATCTATAAGAAAGTAGATTCAAATAGCATAGAGGGTAGATATTTGCCCAGTTCGTGTGCTGTTTAGGGCTTATTGTAAATAATAAAAGTTGCGGGTCTTTTATCTGGGAACTGAATGATCAAGATAGGATAGAAACCCCAAATTTGGATTAATAATTTTACAATTATTATAACAGTCTGCACTTACTGAATACCTCAGCTTTAGATTTGATCTATTTGTGGGAATAGATGCTAAACTCCCAAGATCTATGAACAAAGCAATCTGGCATGTGCAAATCTCCCTAGGTCTAGTAAAATCCAGCAATAATACAGAGAAGGATGACAAGATAGACTGCTGTCTAGTTCCAGAAGTTATCAGTTCTCTTAGCTTTTGTACAGCCTAAATTGTAACAAATTTGCCCCAGGGGTTGGATGTAGCAGAGAGCATACTTCCTGCAGCTTCAGTAAAGCTGAGAGAATGACCACGTCAAAGCAAAGACAGATTACAAGGGTCAAATGACAACAGACATGGAAAACAGGGAACTCCAGTGTTCTGCGTTGATGTGTAAAACTGATACAGTCATTTTACAAAGCTCTGCAAAAATGTATACACAGAGGTTCCATATGATCCAACAATCACAACAGCTAGAATGTATGCAAGAGAAATCTAAATGTAAAGAAATGGTTTCATATTCGCATTCACTGCCAAGAAAGCTCATAGTTAAGTGTCTCTTAGATGAGGGTATTGCAGGACATTCCTTCTACATACAGAGCATACACATAAGACTGGCTGCTAGAAGAGAACCCAAGTGCTAGTATTCACTAGACACTCCAAGTTATCAGAGACATGGCTTCTGTGGTCAGTTGATACCAGCAAGTGCAGATGCTGGGATGGGGGGGACTTCACGCTATAGTTTGTTTCCTAGTGGTAAGCTCAACACAATGTTACCAGATGAGGTTTCTGTCTGTAGGGTATACAGGAGAGAAACACATGTAAGTTTCCTCAGCTCTCCTCTCATGTGTCATGTTCATGAGCAGAATTAAACTCTTCGAATATTCACAGCTAGTAGTAGCTTCTACTCAGGGAGAAAAAAACAAAGACAAAACATGTTTTAATAAATTATATATTACATGAAACAAATAGCTCTAATACTATAGAAAAGAGAAAATGATGGGGCTGGAAATATGGTCCTGTAGTCAAGGAGCATTTACTTCTCTTGCAGAGGACTCAAGTTTAGTTACCAGCACTTACACAGCAGCCCAGAACTGTCTACAACTCCAGTTCCTATGAATCCGAGGGCTTCTTCAGACTACTGCATGCATGTGGTGCCTATAAATTCCTTCACACAAGCAAAAGGAGATGGTACATTATAGGAAAATGACATTTTAGGAATTTGTTACCAGAAACACAGGGGGTGTTGGAGGTACTAGGCTGGATTTTGGATTTTCAAGATTGCCACAACTGAACGGCTCAGGGAAAATAGTTTACCCATGGGGAAGACGTGATGCCAAAGAGTTGGCCATCCATACAGCACATCCCTCCTTCCTGATACTACAGCAGAGGCTGTTGCGGAAACTGGGAATTTCATGAACAGCAGAATACTCAAGAAAAAGACACATGCAGAACAGGCTGGCCCCTTGCTTCCCTTCTTTTCCTTCCATTTGGGACATGCCAGGTCCCCAGACATTGCCCTCTCACATCTTTTTTTTTTTTCGAGACAGGGTTTCTCTGTGTAGCCCTGGCTGTCCTGGAACTCACTTTGTAGACCAGGCTGGCCTCGAACTCAGAAATCCTCCTGCCTCTGCCTCCCAAGTGCTGGGATTAAAGGCGTGCGCCACCACCGCCCGGCTGCCCTCTCACATCTTAGAAGTGTGTCTTCAACAGGTGCTCCTGCTGTCAGCAGCATCTGGGACATAGGCAGTCCCACACTGCTGCATATGAGTCTGAGAAGACACCTCCTCCCACAAGGGCTCTCATCCTCCTTCAGGTCTTCCTCCTCTCTCAGAACCATTAGTATCTCATATATCCTAAGCAACCAGAGCACATTGGCACCATCTCTCCTGGCCATCTGAGGCTGACTGAACCAGCTTTCCATTCATTATGGCAGAACAGCTTCACATCACACCCTTCTTCTGGTCTCAGGGTCCCAGAATGGAAGGTCTGTGCGCACTAAAGTATCCACTGGCCTTTTCATGGCAATCCCACACTGCTCTTTTTATGGCTGCACAACAACAGATAAGGAGTGACATCATTCTATAGAACAGAATCTAAAGTCAGGTACTAGCTTCTTTGAAATCCCACAGGGAGATAGTTGGGAATGGAACCTACCACACATGGCACACATACAAATCACTGAACTGGTTGGTATCTTTTTCTTTAAGGTTAGGTTTTACTAAATTGCCTAAGCCCACCATAAACTCACTTTACAGTCCTCAAACCCTGGCTTAGGGGTGAGATTTGAACCTAGATCTAGGTCTCCTTCTCCTGTCTCACCTTACTAGAACGTGGATTGAGACATCTAGAGAAGAAAAGAGGGAAGAGGTGAAGTTTCTATGCATGGCTATTCCTGGAATCCTACATTAAATCCTTCTGAGTGAGATCAAAGGCAGCCTAAGCACCTTCCAGAGCAGGGCTCTTTCAGAGGCCGAGACACACCAAGGCAGGGAGATGGATATGATGGCCCGTGTTGAAAAAATACCCAAGGATCACAAGGCTATGGCAGGAGGGCCACCATATGTTTGAGACCAGACTAGGCTATACAGTGAAATCCAAAGAGCAAACAAATCCCACAAACAAGGCACAGAAGGAGGCAGGGACAGATGTGCAGACACAAAGGCGGCCCACAACATAAAGGGAACTGAGCCCGATATGTGCACTGCTCACGTTTAGGGTACAGCCCCCATTTCCTGCACCCAAAGTCTCCTAACACTCCTTCATCACCCAGGAATCAGACTAGTACCCAAGGAACATCTGGAAAGCCCAGTGCTATATGGCCAAATTCCGAAAAGGGACTTACAGAGCCTGTCTCTACCTCACCTCTCTTGTTCCAGAGTACACGAGCCACACATGTCCCTAAGCACCCGGCTGGTTCCCCACTTCAATGTCTGCAACTCTGGCTGTGTGCTGTCTCTCATGTCTCCTCCTCTAGTCCTCTTTTGCTACCGCACCTTAATTCCCCCAGCACCATCCTGTGCTATATGAGCGTACACATAAGAATGCCTGCTAGAAGAGAACCCAAGAGCCGGTATTCACTAGACACTCCAAGTGATCAGTGAAGAGGCTCACAAGGCCCCGTTTCTCCTTGAGGATGTATAGGCAGTTAATGGTTGTCTTGGGAGAGGGTCAGGAGAGCCTATTTACTCAGTAGTATAGACAATGGTGAGGCCCATACTCTTGTTACTAACCCTCTTCCTATGCACCTGTAAAAGTCTGGGGGTCACTAAAAAAAAAATCTAAGAATAAGGGGAAGTACTGGAAGAGAGGAATAGAATCTGCAGGAGCAGAAAAGTGACCAGGAGTGCAATAGGAGTTAGGGTGAAGAAAATACATTATACGTAGGTATAAAATGTAATGAAAGTCACTACGGTGTGCTGTTAATATATAATACTTAAAACGTGAAAGGACAAAAACAAAAGGACAAGTAATTAACTGGCAGAGTACTGCTTAACATGAATGAATTCCTAGACTCCATCCCTAAAAATACAGGGAGCCAGAGGCAGAAAACAGGGAGAGTGAAGGAAACTGCAGAGCGGAGGGGAAGTACCTACTCCAGGTCACCCAGAGACTCCGGGGCCTGAAGGACAGGCCTCGTGGAGAAAACGTGTTGAGAGATGCTGTGATGGGCTAGAAAGAGTAAGGAAGGGGGCGGGGAAGGTCCTGCTCACAGACTCCCTAGAGGGAGGGGGGGAGAGAGAGAGAGAGATACATCACAAGATTGCGACATGGGCAGCTAGGAACAAACGTGGAGAGGCAAGATGAAGAGGAGGCGGGGCGGCGGCTGCAGACAAACCCTGGGGAGGCCGATGGCCTTAAGGGCCCAGAGACCAAGCAGGCTGCATCCCCTCATGCTGGCCAAAGTCCTACCAGATCTGGAGGCGGCAGACAAGCTCCGGGCCGCGCTCAGGCAGTCACAGGTCCCGCAGCCCAGGTGTCCCCATCTGGGAGGCATCCGCAGCGACCCCGATCACAGGCGTCACTGCGGATCCCCCGTTCACGGACGCGATGAGACCCCCGAGCTGCAGCAAGCCGGCTCAGCCTGGCCACAGTGCAGGGGGCAGGGGCACAAGCGAGGGCTCGGGGCTGGGGACGCTGCCGCGGGTAAACGCACCATATCGGGACTCCGGTGAGCGCACCCCTCGCGCTGGGTGTCCAGGCACCAGGGAGTCACAGGGCGACAGATACAGGGTTCAATCCAGAACCCAGACCTGGGAGAAGAAAGCGTCCACAGATGCTAAGATGGCGGGGTGGGTAACAATGTACGCAAGACTGAAAGCCCACCTCCTCCTCTCCGATCGTGTGTCTGATTGGGTAACCTTCATCTTACTGCTTCTGATAGGGTAGCGATTCAGGTCCCACCCTGAGTGACAGTTCATACTTCAACCTACGGGTGGATGAAGCTAAAAGGACAAGGCCTTGCTTTCATGGGTAAATTAAGGCAGGGCATCCTGTGACAGAACCTCCTTCATTTTTGTCTGCATTTAATCTTGTAAATAAGGTATATGAAAATGTATGAATTGTATATACATCTATTGCATTGTTCGTGTCCTATGTATTCCAAGAACAAATTTAAGTATTCACTTAAAAAAACCAAGCATTTGAATTTAATTATAAAAACTACCATTTAGGAAACCTATGCCATGCTTTTCATTGCGTACCTTAGGACATATTTGGAAACATGTATAATGCATCCCACACACATGCAAAATATTTCCATTCCTTGGTCTTTAATCCCAGCACAAACAGAGACCTACTGGTCTCTGTGAGTTCATGGCCAGCCTGGTCTACCAAAACAGCCAGGACTATACAAAGAAACCCTGTATCAAAACCAAAACAAAACAACAAGAACAAAATTCACTCATTTGCGGGGAGTAGGAGGGGGGTTGCAGGTTTTTTGTTTTTTTTTATCTCCAACATAAACAATAATTAAATCTCTGTTATTAAGTCATCTTCCCAAAAAAGCAAGGGACATCCATACAGACGTGTATGCAAAGAATACATTTTCTCTTGTAACATAGCCAAACAGGGGAGCATGTCTTGAATTTGTTCTTTGATTTTAGCTAGTCAAAGCTGTTTGACAAAGTCTCACAGCATACGTGAATATCATGCATACATAGTTCAGGCATCACAAACTTGTGGTTGTAACTTCTAACATTATAGCAAAGGTTTCCAGTGGAATAAATAACCAGTGAAATCAGAATCTAGGATCTAGAATCCAGGCATTAATAATGTTAAAATGCTCTCCAGAGTAATTTCAGTATGACTCCAATCCCCAAAACAATAGCCTTCAAGTATTACTTCCTAGTGGTTTCTTAAATTCCTTATGAATTCTTTCTGAAAAAAACTTCTATTCTCCCCAGATTGAACAAAAAACAACAGAACAAAAAAAAAAATCAGAACCACTCAAGCATAGTTTGGTATATTGTCTCAGTCAGTGTTCTTTTGCTGTGAAGACACCACAACCAAGGCAACTCTTATAAAAGAAAGCATTTAACTGGGGTTTGCTTACAATTTGAGCCATTTTAGTCTATTATCCTCAAGGTGGGGAACATGGTGGCACACAGATAAAAATGTGCTGGAGAAGTAGCTGAGAGTTCTACGTCCAGATCAGCAGATAGCAGGAAGAGAGACACTGGGCCTGTCTTGGGTTCTGAAATCTCAAAGCTCATTGGCAGTGGCACAGTTCTTCCAACAAGGGTACATCTACCCCAACAAGGTCACACTTCCTAATTCTTTTAAGTTGTGTCATTCCCTCAGGACTCACCATTCAAATATATGATATGAGCCTATGGGGTCCATTTTTATTCAAACCACCACGGGTACCAATGAGTTTAAATTTATGTATTTATATGTGTTTGCATGTGCTTGAGTATGAAAGTCCCAGGACAGTTTGCTAGACATTGTGTGTCCCCAAAATCAAACTCAAGTCACCTAGTTTGGCAGCAGTGTTTCTACTTGATGAGCCATCGTGCCAGCCTCCCAAGAGTTTAACTAGAGAAGTGTGTGTAAGGGCATACATTAGAGACATAAGGTGAGTAGCACCACCACTCAGTACCCTGAGAAGGTAGGGGACTGGGGATGACATACTGCCAGATCCTAGCAGGGCAGAGACCAGTTCTATCTGGTGCCAGAACCCTGGATCTTTAACCATCAAACCATGCTACGGGGACACCGTTCTGCCAGGCAACTGTGTCATTCACAATTTAATCCTCTCTGCCATCATGAGAGGATCCAGAGTGGGGAAATCATGGAAATAAAGAACGGTTTCATAGAAGGAAGCGCAGAGATTTTAAAGGCTATGTGGTTTGCTTTCTCCCCAAAATATAAGACACTTATATAACACTAAGGGGACTAAAGATTGATGAGGTATAATACCCAAGAAAAGAAAGAGTGGGATTAATTGGGTGGAGATACAATCAGGCTGTGACAGATGCCACTATTGGAAACATCAGGAACTTCCTATTCACAACTGGATCAGCCACAGCAGATATTTTGTATACTTTCAGCAGCTGCATCATTAATTCTTTATTGAAAGGAGATCAGAACAGCATGCTCGGTGTGTCAGCCACTCCTGTGCCTTGTATTAGTGATCAGTCAATCTAATGTGATGTCTCCACGTGTTGAGAGATTGTTTTGTGTAGCTTTGTGGAAGTGTTTGTGTTTGTTTGCTCTTTGGAGTGGTTTGTACAGCCTTGGATTCCTACTCTTCCTGTATCTGCCTCCCAAGTGCAGCATTACAGAAGTGCGTCACTGCAGTCAGTGATGCCTAAGAACTTGCACTCTCCCAGATCTGTGCTGACAGTGGCTAACACATTTCACCCTCACAGCCATCCTGTGAGGCATACATTTTAAGTCATTTCATAGGTGAAGGGATTGCTGCTTAGGGCAAACTGCTTGCCCAGGATTACTCAGTTATTAACTGGGAAAACTGGGATTCAAATGCAAACAAGTGGAGATTGAACCAAACCCTCTTGTGTGCTATGAGCGTAGCATACCACTTATGCCTTTAGGACCTGAACATTTTGGTCACAATCCAAAACTGAGAAATAGTTTTCATTGATCAGTTTTCTCAATGTATTATACATATACACCACCTGCCACTAGGCTTATAGTATTGTGTTCAATAATTGTATTAGTTACTTTTTTTTGGTGTCATGATAAAACAGCATGACCCAAAGCAAGTTATGGAACAAAGAATTTATTTTGGCTCACAATTCCAGAGGGAGAGTTTATAATGGTGGAAGAAACATGGGAGCAGGTGACCAGAGCATAAAGCTTAGAGATCACACCAGCAGTCAAAGCATGACCGGCTTGTAAAGAGGGAAAACTGGAAATAAGGAGAAGGTATAAACTGTCACAGTTGACCACCCCCCCCCCCGTGGCATACTTCCTCTAGCAAGGCTCAATGTCCCAAATGTTCCACCACCTCACCAAGCAGTGCTACTAATTAGCATTCAGACTGCCACAGTAAGTTTTGATTATTGCTGAGGGTGATGGTTCACAGCTATAATCCCAGTACTGTGGAGGGTGAGTAAGGAGAACTAAAAGTTCTAGTTCATCCTGGGAGAACTAGACAGGAAAGAAAGGAGGAAAGAGGGAAATTAGGGAAAAGGAAACTGGTTCTGCACATTTAAAAGAAAAATGAATATTTTTTTAACTCAGCATAACACAATATTTATTTGGGGTAGGAGGATCAAAGGGAAAACCTTTCCCAGCATGTGCATGAGCCCAGTGCCTAAGTTTGACACCAGGTCCAGTGGCTCTCTTCCAACTGCCTATAGATCATGTAGAACTCTCAAATACTTCTCTAGCATGTGTCTGTCTGCATGCTTCCATGGTCCCCTCTAACACAACAATAATGAAGTAAATTTCTGAAAATGTAAGTCAGCCCCAACTAAATGCTTTCTTGTATAAGAGTTGCTGAGGCCATGGTAACTCTTCACAGCAATTGAACATTGACTTAGGATATCCACTATCTGTGGAATCTGCTAGCAGGTGCTTTAATTACCAGGCGGGGGCTCATGTCTAAAGAAGCCCTTAGTTCTCACCTTCCCAATTGGTGTTCTTTGCTAGCAAAGGGCTTCATTCAGATGAGACACTTCCTTGTTTGCACAGAAGCCTCTGCTGATGTCAATGGGCTTTTGAGGTTATCATTAGGTAATATATTTACTCACTACAGAAATCTTAATTTTCTTATACTGAGGGAATAAGAAAAAAGACAGGAGTGTCCCTTGGAGTGTCAGATTATATGAGTGGAAAGGGAATTGAGGTTCTTGCCTGAGTTTCTCAGAGCCTTCAGGATGCTATGACCAGTGCCCCAGACCCATGGAAATGGCAAGAGGAGAATTGTAAAGTCTTCTCTTCTGAGAATGGATGTTGATAGTCTGTACAGAAAGTGTTAACCATGACTTTCAGATGACTGTAGCCTGAGACTGCACCACTATAGAAACCCAATACCAAGATCATCCAATTGTCACGGATCTGGAGGCTTGTGGAACCTAGGAGAATGGGGCCTAAAAGCGAGGTGAACAAAAGTCCTATGCAATAAACAAATTTACTTAGAGCATTAGACAATATACTAAGTGTTAAGCAAGAACATATGAGCAAAGTTTGCATGAGTTTAAGCTGTGTATAAGGACAAATGTGTAGAAATATTATCTGAATAATAATTATAAGCAGCAATGAGTAATCTGAAACAAACTTCACACCATTTTTTGCTACACCTGGGAGGGGCACAGAAGCACATTCTAAGAATAAACCTATGTATTGACAGAACTAAGGTCACAAGACTCATGTTTTCTCACAAGAACTGAGAATTCCCCTCATATAACTTCATTCTTGAACTATGTTCCAACATCTAACCTGCCTTCTTGCTCAGCTGAAGATAATAATGTTCCAAGTTTCTTGTGGCTTGTGCACCTTTTTCAAAATACACAGCCCACCCAGTCTCAGCTTTTCAATATACATGTCTGTCATTTTTCATGTTCCAAGAAGGTCAATCCCAAAGACATGCAGGTCATGGTACTCCATTCCTAAATCCTGTCCCCTCCTTAACTTTCTTATAGAATCTCCGTCTAATTATGCTTGTTTCAATAGCCCCCTCTTGTGGACACCAACTATAAAGAAACTGTGTTTGTGTCCCTATCTCCCCATTTCATTTTGCCTGAGCCTTGAAATCATATGTTTAATATGGCCCCTGTTTATAACACTCCATAAATGTGATGAAAAAAAAACCTGTTTTCTGTCTAGTCTGTCATGAAAAACCAAACTCTGTTAGAGAAAAGTCACTTCCCTGGATTAACACTTGTCAGTATCACAGGTGCCTCTGGTGACAAAGAACGCCACTCTTTCTGCAGCAGGACACTTTGCATTTTATGCTCATTACCTGGTTATATCATTCAGCTCACTACCACTTGGAATTTGAGAATGGAAGCATGACTTTTTCCTCCTATTTTTGGCTCTATTGCATTTCATTTTTTCTACTTTGTACCTTAAGACTTTGGAAAAAAACAAGAAGAAAACAAAGCTCAGATGACACGAGGGAAGAAATAATCAAACTGTCAGAAATTAATGAACTAGAAATACACACTTAAAATTCTTAGAGCTGATAAACACATTCAGCAAAGTAGCAGAATACAAACTTAACACGCAACAGTCAGCAGCCCTCCTATATACGAACAACAAAAAGACTGAAAAAGAAATCAGAGAAATAGTACAATAGCTACAAAAAATAATGTAATATAAAACGAATCTAAGAATAAACCTAACCAAGGAAACAAAGGATTTCTGCAATGTCTAAAGTGAAGTATTTTTAAGATACCAAAGAATGAAGTTGAGGAAGATACCAGAAGACGAAACAGCATCTAGTGCTCATGGATTGAAAGACTTAATCTTGCAAAAATGACAATCCTACTGAAGTTATTTTACAAATTCAGCACAATCTCAATCAAAATTCCAATGCTAGTCTTTAAAACCGTAGGAAAAATTACAAAATTTTATATGGAGGCACAAAAAAAGTAGGCTATTCAAATCAAAATTTAACAAAAATGATGCTGTGGAAGGAGCACACCTAATTTCAAATTATAATATAGAGTCATGCTAGCATTAAAAAACACATAGAGAATATTATATCTGGGAGTTCTCATCTATATACCAGGTTAAGGAAAGGTAAAAGACCCTTCTCTCTAACTATACACATAAATCATCTAAAGTTTATTCGCATGTAAGGATATTAGCACACACCTAAAATACTAGACCTATGCATGTAGAGATTGAGATTATTCTCAACTACTAACGTAGTTCAAGGTCAATGTGAAAACTCACCATTAAGAAGCCAAAAAAGGTTTCCAGTCTCTGTCTGCACCCAGACTTGATCCTGTGCTACAGTGCTCCATACCCAAATATGAACGGGAGAGAACTGGTCTCCCAGGAGTTCAGACATGCCTGTGAGCACAGGTAAGACCATCACTTCTGCTCAGAGGGACACGCCCAGAACACTCAGGACACAGGAACCTAGGAGCAGCCTGGGACAGGATCCTTGCTCTTTCCTTCTGTTCCCTGGAGCTGACCCGGTGCCACAGCTTCCCATACCCAAATTCCTCCCAGGGAGAGCTGGTCTCCTGGGAGTACTGACACACAGGCTTGAAGGAGGGACAAGTCACAGTCAGAGACTGCAAGACCAGCTAACACCAGAGATAACCAGATGGCAAGAGGAAAGGTAAGAGTAAAAACATAAGAAACAGAAACCAAGGCTACTTAGCATCATCAGAACCCAGTTCTCCCATCATGTCAAGCTCTGGATACCCCAACACACTAGAAAAGCAAGATTCTGACTTAAATCACATCCCATGATGATGATAGAGGACTTAAAGAAGGACATAAATAACTCCCTTAAGGAAATGCGGGAGAACACAATTAAACAGGTAGAAGCCCTTACAGAGGAAACACAAAAATTCCTCAAAGAATTACAGGAAAACAAAACCATACAGGATCTAAAAATGGAAACAATAAAGAAATAAGAAAGGGAAACAAACCTGGAGATAAAAAACCTAGGAAAGAGATCAGGAGTCATAGATGCAAGTGTCACCAAAAGAATACAAGAGATAGAAGAGAGAATTTCAGATGAAGAAGATACCATAGAAAACATTGACACGAGTTGGGACTTCCAGGCTCAGGGACAGACAGGCATAATATCACTTGGGTCTGAGGCAGCTTGTGTGTACCCTGCTCCCAAGAGCTGGGCAGGTCTGCAGTAACCGACTCACCAGCTCTGCTGTGGGACTTCTGCCTTGCAGAGGGACCCCCCCCCCCGCTCTGGGAGAGATCACCCCCCCTCCCCCGCACTGGGCGGGAGCCTACCAGCTTCCCTTTGGCGACCTCTGTTCCTGGATCGACTGCACTGAGGAAACAGGCACCCAGGTTCACCCCAATATAACATTGCTTGGGACACAGCCTGTTGGGCTTCCATCTGCGCCCAAGAGCAGGACGGCACTGCGGTCATCTGGGCGCCAGCTCTGCTGTGGGCCATCTCCCCTGCAGAGTGATCTGCGCCTAGAGAGTGCAGAGTGCACTCCATCATCTTTGCTCCAGCATCAGGGCAGTTGGCACCTCCAGGCTCAGGGACAGACAGGCATAATATCACTTTGGTCTCAGGCAGCTTGTGTGTACCCTGCTGCCAAGAGCTGGGCAGGTCTGCAGTAACCGACGCGCCAGCTCTGCTGTGGGACTTCTGACCGGCAGAGGGACCCCCCCACCCCCCCTTTGGGAAAGATAACACACCCCTGCACAGGGCGGGAGCCTACCAGCCTCCCTTTGGCGATCTCTGCTCCAGGAATCCACTAGGCTGAGCCTTTGGATGTGCAGGGATTCCCCAATACAACATCACTTGGGGCAAGGCACATCAGGACTCAAAAGTCACTCAGGAGCAGGGCAGGCTCCAGAAATCGGTGCCAGGGGAATCCCGGTAATCCAGGGGGGTCAAAAATAGCTTTGCAGGCTCACAGGAGATCCAACCAACAGTCAGTGACAGCAGGACCAACTAACACCAGAGGTAACCAGATGGCAAAAGGCAAACGTAGGAACGTTACCAACAGAAATCAAAGTAATATGGCACCATCCAAACCCAACTCTCCAACAGCAGCAAGTCCTGATACCCCACCACACCCGAAAGACAAGATCTGGATTTAAAATCACTTCTCATGATGCTATTAGAGGATTTCAAGAAGGACACAAATAAATCTCATAAAGAATTACAGGAGATCATGAATCAATGGTTAGAAGCCCTTTCAAAGAAAACACAAAAATCGCTTAGAAAAATGCAGGAGAACATGGGTCAACAGATGGAGGCCCACAAGGAGGCAATACAAAAATCGCTTAAAGAAATGAATCAACGGATAGATGCCCTTACAAAGGAAACATGAGAATTGCTTAAAGAAATGCAGGAGACGATGGATCAACAGATAGAAACCCATGAGGAGGAAACACAAAAATCGCTTAGAGAAATACAGGAGAACTTGGGTCAACAGGCAGAAATCCTGAAAGAGGAAACGCAAAAATACCTTAAAGAAATACAGGAAAATACAAACAAACAAGTGAAGGATCTCAGCAAATCCATCCAGGATCTAAAAAAGGAAGTAGAAACAACTAAGAAATCACAAAGGGAGACAATTTTGGAGATAGAAAACCTTGGGAAGAAACCAGGAGTCATAGACGCAAACATCAACAATAGAATACAAGAGATGGAAGAAAGAATCTCAGGTGCTGAAGATGCCATAGAAAGCATCGACTCAACAGTCAAAGAAAATGCAAAATGCAAAAAACATGTAACCCAAAACATCCAGGAAATCCAGGACACAATGAGAAGACCAAACCTAAGGATTATAGGTATAGATGAG
Source organism: Tokudaia tokunoshimensis (assembly GCA_036184795.1). Classification (NCBI taxonomy): domain Eukaryota; kingdom Metazoa; phylum Chordata; class Mammalia; order Rodentia; family Muridae; genus Tokudaia; species Tokudaia tokunoshimensis. The sequence goes on along the minus strand of BTHU01000006.1, from coordinate 28,451,512 downwards.
AGTGAAGATTTGCAACTTAAAGGGCCAGTAAACATCTTCAACAAAATTATGGAGGAAAACTTCCCTAACCTAAAGAGAGAGATGCCGATGAACGTACAAGAAGCCTACAGAACTCCAAACAGACTGGACCAGAACAGAAATACCTCCCATCACATAATAATCAAAACATCAAATGTACTAAACAAAGGAAGAATATTAAAAGCAGTAAGAGAAAAAGGCCAAGTAACATACAAAGGAAGACCTATCTGAATCACATCAGACTTCTCACCAGAGACTATGAAAGCCAGAAGATCCTGGGCAGATCTCATGCAGATACTAAGAGAACACAAATGCCAGTCTAGACTACCATACCGAGCAAAACTCTCAATCACCATAGATGGAGAGACCAAGATATTCCATGATAAAACCAAATTTTCACAATATCTTTCCACAAACCCAGCCCTGCAAGGGATAATAGGTGGAAACTGCCAATACAAGGAGAGAAACAACACCCTGGAAAAAATGAGATAGTAACCTTCTTGCATCAAACCCAAAAGTAGATAAACACTCAAACATAAAGATAGCGTCAAGAATGGCAGGTGGCAATAATCACTATTCTGTAATCTCTCTTAATATCAATAGTCTCAATTCCCCAATAAAAAGACATAGACTAACAGAGTGGATACGTATACAGGACCCAGCATTTTGCTGTGTGCAGGAAATGCACCTCAATGTCAAAGACAAACACTACCTCAGAGTAAAAGGCTGGAAAACAATCTTACAAGCAAATGGTCCCAGGAAACGAGCTGGAGTAGCCATCCTAATATCAGATAAAATTGATTTTCAACCTAAAGTCATCAAAAAAAGACACAGAAGGACACTACATACTGATCAAGGGAAAAATCCACCAAGAAGAACTCTCAATTCTGAATATCTATGCTCCAAATGCAAGGGCACCCTCATTCGTAAAAGACACTTTACTAAAGTTCAAAGCACACATCGCACCTCACACAATAATAGTGGGTGACTTCAACAACCCGCTCTCTGAAATGGATCGTTCAGGAAAGCAGAAACTAAAGAGGGACACAGTGAATCTAACTGAAGCCTAGGACCAAATGGAACTAACAGATATATATAGAACATTTCATCCTAGAGCAAAAGAATCCACCTTCTTCTCAGCACCTCCTGGTACCTTCTCCAAAATCGACCATATAAATGGTCACAAATAAGACCTCAACAGATATAAGAAGATCGAAATAATCCCATGTCTCCTATCAGATCACTGTGGAATAAGGGTGGTCTTCAATGGCAAAAAAACAAAAGAAAACCCACATACACATGGAGGCTGAACAATGCTCTACTCAATGATACCTTGGTCAAGGAGGAAATAAAGAAAGAAATCAAAGACTTTTTAAATTTTAATGAAAATGAAGGCACAACATACCTTAATTTATGGGACACAATGAAAGCGGTGCTAAGAGGAAAATTCACAGCCCTGAGTGTCGCCAAAAAGAAATGGGAGACAGCATACACTAGCAGCTTAATGGCACACCTGAAAGCCCTGGAACAAGAAGCAAATACACCAAAGAGGAGTAAAAGGCAGGAAATCATCAAACTCAGGGCTGAAATCAATCAAGTAGAAACAAATTAAACCATACAGAGAATCAACAAAACTAGGAGTTGGTTCTTTGAGAAAATCAACAAGATAGATAAGCCCTTAGCCAGACTAACCAGAGGGCACAGAGACAGTATCCAAATTAATAAAATCAGAAACGAAAAGGGAGAGATAACAACAGAAACTGAGGAAATTCCAAAAATCATCAGATCCTACTACAAAAGCCTGTATTCAACACAACTAGAAAATCTGGAGGAAATGGACAATTTCCTAGACAGATACCAAATACCAAAATTAAATCAGGATCAAATAGACCATCTACACCGTCCTATAACCCCTGAAAAAATAGAAGTCGTCATTGGAAGTCTTCCAACCAAAAAAAGCACAGGTGCAGATGGTTTTAGTGCAGAATTCTATCAGACCTTCAAAGAAGACCTAATAGCAATACTCTTCAATCTGTTCCACCACATCGAAACCAGAAGGAACACTACCCAACTCGTTCTAAGAAGCCACAATTATGCTAATACCATAAGCACACAAAGATCCGACAAAGAAAGAGAATCTCAGGCCAATCTCTCTTATGAATATCAATGCAAAAATACTCAATTAAATTCTTGCCAACCGAATCCAAGAACACATCAAAATGATCATTCACCACGATCAAGTAGGCTTCATCCCAGGGATGCAGGAATGGTTCAATATAAGGAAGTCCATCAATGTAATCCACTAGATAAACAATCTCAAAAAAAAAAAACCCACATGGTCATTTCATTAGATGCTGAGAAAGCATTTGACAAAATTCAATATCCTTTCATGCTAAAGTTCTTGGAATAATCAGAAATTCGAGGCCCATATCTAAACATAGTAAAAGCAATTTATAGCAAACCGGTAGCCAACATCAATCTAAATGGAGAGAAACTTGAAGCAATCCCACTAAAATCAGGGACTAGACAAGGTTTCCCTCTCTCTTCATATCTTTTCAATATAGTACTTGAAGTTCTAGCTAGAGCAATTAGACAACAAAAGGAGGTCAAAGGGATACAAATTGGAAAGGAAGAAGTCAAACTATCACTATTATCAGACGATATGATAGTATACTTAAGTGACCCAAAGAACTCCACCAGAGAACTCCTACAGCTGATAAACAACTTCAGCAATGTGGCCGGATATAACATCAACTCAAGCAAGTCAGTAGCCTTCCTATACTCAAAGGATAAGCAGGCTGAGAAAGAAGTAAGAGAAATGATACCCTTCACAATAGCCACAAACTATATAAAGTATCTTGGTGTGGCTCTAACCAAACAAGTAAAAGATCTGTATGACAAGAACTTCAAGTCTTTGAAGAAAGAAATTGAAGAAGACCTCAGATGATGGAAAAATCTGCCATGCTCATGGATTGGCAGGATTAATATAGTAAAAATGACCATCTTGCCAAATGCAATATACAGATTCAGTGCAATCCCCATCAAAATCCCAACTCAATTCTTCATAGAGTTAGAAAGAACAATTCAAAAATTCATTTGGAATAACAGAAAACCCAGGATAGCTAAAACTATTCTCAAGAGTAAAAGAACTTCTGGGGGAATCAATGTCCCGGACCTCAAGCTGTACTACAGAGCAATAGTGTTAAAAACTGCATGGTATTGGTACAGTGACAGGCATGTAGATCAATGGAACAGAACTGAAGACCCAGAAATGAATCCACAGTCCTATGGTCACTTGATCTTTGACAAAGGAGCTAAAACCATCCAGTGGAAAAAAGATAGCCTTTTCAACAAATGGTGCTGGCTCAACTGGAGGTCAACATGTAGAAGAATGCAAATTGACCCATTCTTATCTCCTTGCACTAAGCTCAATTCCAAGTGGATCAAGGACCTCCACATAAAACCAGACACACTGAAACTAATAGAAAGGAAACTAGGGAAGAACCTTGAACATATGGGCACAGGGGAGAATTTCCTGAATAGAACTCCAATAGCTTGTCCTCTAATATCAAGAATTGACAAATGGGACCTCATTAAACTACAAAGTTTTTGCAAGGCAAAAGACACTGTCAAAAAGACTAAGCTGCAACCAACTAACTGGGAAATGATCTTTACCAACCCTACATCCGACAGAGGGCTAATATCCAATATATACAAAGAACTCAAGAAGTTAAACTCCAGAGAACCAAATAACCCTATTAAAATATGGGGTACAGAGCTAAACAAAGAGTTCTCACCTGAAGAATATCTAATGGCTGAGAAGCACCTAAAGAGATGTTCATCATCCTTAGTCATTAGGGAAATGTAAATCAAAACAACCCTGAGATTCCATCTCACATCAGTCAGAATGACTAAGATCAAAAACACAGGAGATAGCAGTTTTTGGCGAGGATGTGGAGAAAGAGGAACACTCTTCCACTGCTGGTGGGATTGTAAGCTGGTACAACCACTCTGGAAAGCAGTCTGGCAGTTCCTCAGAAAACTGGGCATGACACTCCCGGAGGATCCGTCTATACCACTCCTGGGCATATGCCCAGAGGCTTTACCTGCACTCAATAAGGACACATACTCCACTATGTTCAAAGCAGCCTTATTTATAATAGTCAGAAGCTGGAAAGAACCCAGATGTCCCTCAACGGAGGAATGGATTCAGAAGATGTGGTATATTTACACAATGGAATACTACTCTGCAATTAAAAACAATGAATTCACGAAATTCCTAGGCAAATGGTCAGAACTTGAAAATATCATCCTTAGTGAGGTAACCCAATCATAAAAGAACACACATAGTATGCAGTCACTGATAAGGGGATATTAACCCAGAATCTCAGAATACCCTAGACACAATTCACATATCAATAGATTTCCAAGAAGATGGAAGGAGAGACCCCTGGTCCTGGAAAGACTGGATGTAGGTGAATGCCAGGACAGAGAAGCAAGAGGGGGTTGAATGGGGAAAAGAGGGAGGGAAGGGGGCTTATGGGATTTTCGTGGAGGGAGAAAATGGGAAAGGGGAAATGATTTTGAATGTAAATAAAAAAACTTAGAAAATAAAATAAAATTAAAAAAAGAACATTGACACAACACTCAATGAAAATGCAAAATGCAAAAAGCTACTGACCCAAAACATCCAGGAAATTCAAGACACAATGGGATGACCAAACCTAAGAGTAAGAGGTACAGAAGAGAGTGAAGTATCTCAACTTAAAGGGCCAGTAAATCTCTTCAAAAAAATTATAGAAGAAAACTTTCATAACTTAAAAAAAGAGACGCCTATAAACATACAAGAAGGCTACAGAACTCCATATAGATTGGACCAGAAAAGGAATTCCTCCTGTCACTTAATAGTCAAAACACCAAATACACAAAACAAAGAAAGAATATTAAATGCAATAATAGAGAAAAGTCAAGTGACATATAAAGGCAAACATATCAAAATTACACCAGATTTCTTGCCAGAGACTATGAAAGCTAGAAGATTCTGGGCTGATGCCATATAGACCATAAGAGAACAAAGTGCCAGCCTAGGCTACTATACCCAGAAAAACTCTCAATTCCTATAGATGGGGAAACCAAATTTACACAATATCTTTCCATGAATCCAGCCCTACAAAGAGTAATAAATGGAAATCTCCAACACAAGGAGGGAAACTATACCCTAGAAAAAGCAAGAAAGTATTCTTCTTTCAACTAACCCAAAAGAAGATAGCAACACAAACAAAATTCCACTTCTAGTAACAAAAATAACAGGAAACAACAATGACTATTCCTTAATATCTCTTAACATCAATGGACTCAATTCCCCAATAAAAAGACATAGACTAACAGACTGGGACACATACACCATAACCAGCATTTTTCTGCATACAGGAAACACACCTCAGTGAAGAGCACAGACCCTACCTCAGATTAAATGGCTAGAAAAAAATTTTGAAGCAAATGGTCTCCCCCCAAAAAATCCAAAAAACTGGAGTAGCCATTCTAATTTTGAATAAAAGCAACTTTCAACCAAAAGTTATCCAAAAGGATAAGGAAGGACACTTCATATTCATCAAAGGAAAAATCTACCAAGATGAACTCTTAATTCTGAACATCTATGCTTCACATACAAGGACACCCACATCCATAAAAGCAACTTTACTAAAGCTCAAAGCACACATTGCACCTCACACAATAATACTGGAGGAACTTAACACCCTGCACTCATCAAGGGACAGATCATGGAAACAAAAAATTAACAGAGACACATTGAAACTGACAGAAGTTATGGACAAAATGTAATTAACAGATATCAATAGAACATTTTATCCTAAAACAAAAGAATATACCTTCTTCTCAGCATCTCATGGTACCGTGTCCAAAATTGAGCATATAATTGGCCACAAAACAGGCCTCAAAATATGCAGGAAGATTAAAATAATTCCATGAATCCTATCAGGTCACCTAAGACTAAGGCTGGTCTTCAATAGCAACAAAAAGAGAAAGTCCACATACACATGGAGGCTAAACAAAGCCCTACTTGCCAGGTAGTGGTGGTGCATCCCTTTGATCCCAGGATTCAGGAGGCAGAGGCAGGTTGATTTCTGAGTTCGAGGCCAGCCTGGTTTACCGAGTGAGTTCAAGGACAACCAGGGCTATAGAGGGAAACCCTGTCTTGAAAAACCAACCAACCAACCAACCAACCAACCAACCAACCAAAAAAATCACCCTACTCAATGAAGAAATAAAGAAATTAAAGGCTTTTTAGAATTTAATGAAAGTGAAGGCACAACATACCCAAATTTGTGGGAAACAATGAAAGCAGTGCTAAGAGGGAAGACTCATAGCTCTGAGTGCCTCCAAAAAGAAGCCAGAGAAAGCATACACTAGCAGCTTGACAAAACACCTCTAAGCTCTAGAACAAAAAGAAGCAAATAGACCCAAGAGGAGCAGAAGGCAGGAAATAATCAAACTCGGGCTGAAATCAACCAAGTAGAAACAAAAGAACTATACAAAGAATCAACAAAACCAGCTGGTTCTTTGAGAAAATCAACAAGGTAGATAAACACTTAGCCAAACTAACCAGGGGACACAGAGACAGTATCCAAATTAACAAAATCAGAAATGAAAAGGGAGATAAAACAACAGAAACTGAGGAAATTAAAAAAATCATCAGATCCTACTACAAAAGCCTATATTCAACAAAACTACAAAATGTGGATTAAATGGACAATTTTCTAATAGATACCAAATACCAACGTTAAATCAGGATAAATAAATCACGTAAACATTCCTATAACCCCTAAAGAAATAGAAGGAGTCACTCAAGTTATTTGAAGCAAAAAGCCCAGGATCAGATGAATTTAGTGAACAATTCTATCTGACCTTCAAAGAAGACCTAATAGCAATACTCTTCAAACTATTCCACAAAATAGAAACAGAAGGAACACTACCCAATTCATTCTATGAAGCCACAGTTTTACTGATACTAAAACCGCACAAAGACTCAACAAGGAAAGAGAACTTCAGACCAAATTCCCTTATGAACGTCAATATAAAACTACTCAATAAAATTCTTGCAAACCGAATCCAAGAACACATCAAAATGTTCATTCACCACGATCAAGTAGGACTTCATCCCAGGGATTCAGGGATGGATCAATATACAGAAATTCATCAATGTACTCCACTACATAAACAAACTCAAAGAACAAAACCACATGATCATTTCATTAGGTGCTGAAAAACATTTGACAAAATTCAACATGCCTTCATGTTAAAGTCTTGGAAAGATCAGGAATTCAAGGCCCATACCTAAACATAGTAAAAGCAATATACAGCAAACCAGTAGCCAACATTAAACTAAATGGAGAGAAACTTGAAGCAATCTTACTAAAATCATGGACTAGACAAGGCTGCCCACTCTCTCTCATCTATTCAATATAGTACTTGAAGTTCTAGCTAGAGCAATTAGACAACAAAAGGAGGTCAAAGATTTACAAATTGGAAAGGAAGTCAAACTATGGTAGTATACTTGAGACCCTAAAAATTACACCAAAGAACTCCTACAACTCATAAACAACTTCACCAAAGTGGCTGGATACAAAATTAAGTCAAACAAATCAGTAGCTTTCCTATACTCAAAGGATAAATGGGTTGAGAAAGAAATTAGGGAAATGACAACCTTCACAATAGTCACAAACAATATAAAATATCGTGGTGTGACTCTAATCAAACAAGTGAAAATCTGTATGACAAGAACTTCAAGTCTCTGAAGAGAGAAATTGAAGAAGTCCTCAGAAGATTGAAAGATCCCATACTCATGGATTGGCAGAATTAATATAGTAAAACTGACCATCTTGCCAAAAGCAATCTACAGAGTCAATGCAAACCCCATCAAAATTCCAACTCAGTTCTTCATAGAGTTAGAAATAGAAATTCTTAAATTCATTTGGAATAAAAAAAGACAGAATAGAGAAAACTATTCTCAACAATAAAAGAACTTTTGAGGGAATCACCATCTGTGAACTCAAGCTATATTACAGTAAAATAGTGATAAAAACTGCATGGCATTGGTACAACAGAATTGAATTGAAAGTAGATCAATGGAATAAACAAACACATAAGCAAACACATCTATGGTTACTTGATCTTTGCTAAAGAACTAAAACTATCCAGTGGAAATAAGACAGCATTTTCAACAAATGGTGTTCGTGCAACTGGTGGTCAACATGTAAGAGAATGCAAATTGGTCCATTCTTATCCTCCTGAGCAAAACTCAAGTCCAAGTGTACAAAGGACCTCCACATAAAATCAGATACACTGAATCTAATAGAAGAGAAAGTGGGGAAAAGCCTTGAACACATGGGCACAGGGAAAAAGTTCCTGAGCAGAACACCAATGGCTTATGCTCTAAGATCAAGAATCAACAAATAGGACTTCATAAAATTGCAAAGCTTTTCTAAGTCAAAGGACACTGTCAGGACAAAACAACAACCAACAGATTGGGAAAAGATCTTTACCAATCCTACATCCAATAGAGAGCTAATATCCAATATATACAAAGAACTCAAGAAGTTAGACTCCCGAGAATCAAATAACCCTATTAAAAATGGGGAACAGAGATAAACAGAGAATTCTCAACTGAGGAAACTCGAACGGCCAAGAAACACCTAAATAAATGTTCAACATATTTAGTAATCAGGGAAATGCAAATCAAAACAACCCTGAGATTTCACCTTACACCTGTCAGAATGGCTAAGATCAAAAACTCAGGTGACAGCAGATGCTGGTGAGGATTTGGAGAGAGAGAGGAACACTCCTCCATTGCTGGTGGGATTGCAAGCTGGTACAACCACTCTGGAAATCAGTTTCACGTTTCCTCAGAAAATTGGACATAGTTCTACCTGAGAACCCAGCTATACCACTCCTGGGTATATACTCAGAATATGTTCCCACATGTAATAAGGATGCATGCTCCACTATGTTCATACAAGCCATATTTATAATAGCCAGAATCTGGAAACAACTCAGATGAGTTTCTGTATCTACTCTTCAAACAACAGAGGAGTGGATACAGAAAGTGTGGTACACTTACTCAATGGAATACTACCCAGCTATTAAAAACAATGACTTCATGAAATTCACAGGCAAATGGATGGAACTTGAAAGTATCATCCTGAGTGAGGTAACTCAGTTACAAAAGAATACACATGCTATGCACTCACTGATAAGTGGATATTAGTCCCAAAGTTCGAAATACCCAACATACAATTCATAGACCATATGAAGGTCAAGAAGAAGGAAGACCTTCTTAGAAGGAGGAACAAAATACTTATGGGAGAAAATACAAAGTGTGGCACAGAGACTGAAGGAAACGCCATCCAGAGACTGCCTCACTTGGGGATCCACGCCATTTATAGTTGCCAAACTTGGATGTTATTGTGGATGCCAGGAAGAACTTGCTAGTGGAATCCTGATATGGCTGTCTCCTGAGAGGCTCTGCTAGAGCCTGACAAATCCAGAGGTGGATGCTCACACACAACCATTGGACTGAGTGCAGGATCCCCAGTAGAGGAGTTGGAGAAGGGACTGTAGGAGCTGAGGTGGTTTGCAGCCCCATGCGATGGGGAGCAACAGTGTCAATCAGCCATACCCCTTTCAGGAGCTCCCAGGGACTGGACCACCAACCAAAGAGACACATGGAGGGATCCATGACTCTGGCCGCATATGTGGCAGAAGATGATGTCCTTGTTGGACATCAGAGGGAGGAGCAGCCCTTGGACCTGAGGTTGTTCGATGTCCCTGTGTAGGGGAATGCTAGGGCAGGAAGGCAGTAGTGGGTGGGTGGGTGAGCACCCTCATAGAAGCATGGGAAGGGGAATGGGATAGGGGGTTTCCAAAGGGAAGACCTAAAAAGGGGAAAGCATTTGAAATGAAAATATTCAATAGAAAAATAAAGAGAAAAATAGAAATCAAGGCAGACGATATCATTCAGGAAGGAGTAATTATGCCCTCAATGAGCAATCTAGGACCAGAAGACTGTATGTGTTCGCATTTTAACACCCTATATGAATTTTCTTGTTTGGGATATATTTTTCTCCTGAAACATTTTAACCTTACACCAGATTCTCTGGCATCTGGGCTCACACACCGCCGTTGTTCCATTAGTCTGCCCTCTAGTGGCCAGATATTTATCCTAGTTTCCGGTAAGACATTTGAATTTGCTTTCATCAGGACTGTGTTAAAAATTTCTGACAGTTTTTTTAATGAAACAAATACAAACTCAGAACTTTCAGAACACAAACAAACAACACAAAAACTATAGTTTCTTTTCTATTCCTTGTGAAGAGTTTAGAAACTAGGATTTTGGAGAATGCCCGTGATAATCTATTGTACTATGAGAGGTGGGCAGAGGACAGAGAGAGACAGACAAGGAGACAGATAGACAGAGGCAGTGACCAGAGACAGACATATTTCATTAATAGGTGTTATACTTCAGTGAGACATATTATGTATTTGATAATGGGAAGCAATGGGAAGAAATGACTCAATCAGGACAATCTTCAAAAACCCACTGCACATAAACTTGAACATTAAACAAGACAACAACCATCAGGAAGCAGAAATAATTGAACACTTGACTTTGAGAGACTGTCAAAGCAATAGTGATAAGATTCTATGTATGAGCCTGTCACTATAGAGCTCTGTTTGGGGGTTCACTGTGTATCTCAGCAACCCTAAAATAAATTTTGTTTCCCTTCAGCTATCTCCAATGCTATTTGTAACTCAGTGGAAAACACTCTCCAGGTGACTGCAATCAACATAGACAAAAAGATACACACATACACATTGCAATTCACAATAGTGAATGCACTGAACACCTTCTTGTTGTTAGTAAAGACTTAGGTCTCTTTGTAAGAGAAGTAGACCAAATTGACATGTTACAGACACAGTTACAGGAAGACAACTGGACATTCATTTTTAAACTTGGATTTAGAAGGAAGAGTAACCATGTTTGATGGATATAGCTTTGGTTAGGAGCCTCCCAGAGTTACATAACTGAGGCTGAATAAGCTGAGTGGGGTGGAATTAGTAACTGGGCAGACAACAATGCAAATGTAAATTGAAAGGGTCAATTCCTATCCACCTGAAACAGAGAATTACTTGTTTAAGCCTTGGTAAGTATTCTGTATGCTGTTTCTGCTTTTGCTTTTGATAATTAATGGGGAAGTACATATTTTTATTTAACACATTGAATTTAGGTAGTCTAACTAAAGCCATATTATTTATTTAATGTATTCTAACCCATGCCACAAAAAGATTTTATGGTCCTGTAAAGATTTCTTACAAAGAATATGAAAAAATATGAGTAAAAATAATCTCATGAATAAAAATGCATGTAAACCTTAAACAAGTGCTATAAAACTCCATAATATGAAAAAGTCAAAGTTTTAATACAGGAATTTAAAACACAAGAAAGGTCAAAGAAAAGGTATTCTCAAAATATGTTCTTTCTAATATATTTATGTTCCCAGTGCATTTAAATGGATGCATTAACTATTTTCTCTAGTATTTCATGTTAAAATAATTAATGTTCATTTTATTAATCAGGAAAAAGTTGAAGGATTCCTCAAAATCACAAAACAACTCCCAGAATAGTAGTAGGTCACGTTTGTTTGATCCATCTATCTATCCAATCTCTCGTTTATCCATTCATTTATGTACAGATACTCACTGAGAAGTCTATATGCCATATATGTCCTCTTATAAAGTTCACTGGGCTAGTTACTTTGTGTCAACTTGACACAAACTTATGCATATCTAGGAAAAGGGAATTCAGGAGATGTCTCCTCCATCAGATTGTCCTGTGTATATGTCTTTGGGTCCATTTCTTGACTTCTGACTGATGATTGATGTGGAAGACACAGACCACTGTGTGTGTTGCTCCATGGGGTAAGTGGTCCTAGGTTTTATTAAAAAAATTAATCCAATATTCGGTGTTCCTCCAAGGCTTTTGCTTTAATTCCTGCCTTCAGGCTCCTGCTTTTACCTCCTGCCTTGGCTTTCTTCAATGATGAACTTTGATGTTCAAGTATAAGCTAATAAACTATTCCTTCTCCCCACAAATGAAGTCAAATAAGAAGAAAAGAAATACAGAAAGTGGACTGAAGATTTTAATATAAGATATAACAGTGTGGTGCTACATGGAAATAGAGAAAATATGTCAGGACAATGATGTCTTTGATTATTTGCCAAAACCACAGACAATGGACGGAAAAAAAAAATCAACAAATGGAATAGCATCAAACTCAAAATCTCCTGCATAGAAAAGTAATTTACTGAGAGTTGCAAAGAACCCAGATTCACCCAAGAGCACCAGGCTGTAGTATGAGTCCTCTGAGTAGCATCTATGTAAAGTTCTTAGCTACATTCCCAGATGACTCCAAGCCCTGTAATGACAGATTTCTCCTGAACCCAAGTCATCTCAGCTTTGGTAATAAAATATGAAATTCTCTCTTCTCTCTCTTCCTCCCTGTACCCTCCCTTCCCTTCCTCTGCTCCCCTCCACTTCCTTTCTTCTCTCTCTCTTCCCCCTCCTCAACTTCATCTTGCAAGTTGTTTAATAGCCTGGTGTTTGTTCTGTATTATAGGAAAAAACAGAAAAAATGTATCTGCTATATAAGTGTGGGAAGCTTAGATCCAGCCCGTGAATGTTCTTTGGTTGGTGGTTCAGTCTCTGAGAGCCCCAAAAGTCCAGGTTAGTTGACTCTATTGGTCTTCCTATGGAGTTCCTATCCCCTTTGGGACCCCCAAATCCTTCCTCCTATTGTTCCATAAGAGTCCCCAAGCTCCAGCAACTGTTTGGCTGTGAGTATCTGCATCTGAGCCAGCTGCTGGATGAAGCCTTTCAGAGGACAGCCATACTAAACTCCCGTCTGCAAGCATAATAGAGTACCATTAATAGTGTGAGGGTTTGCCAATGGGATGAATCTCAAGTTCGTCTGGTTATTGGTAGGCCATTTCCTGCATTTCTTGTAAACATGACAAATTTTGTGTCAAAAGTTTTGTGGGTGTGTTGGTGCCACTACTGCTCCATTGAGATTTCTCCCTGGCTACAGGAGGTGGACTTTTCAGGTTCCATATCCCAAATGCTGTGAGTCACAGCTAAGGTCATCTGATTGATTCTTGGGTGCCTCCCTTATCCCAGGTCTCTGGCCCTTACCTTGCCATCCCTGCCAGTTGCAGATTTCCATTTATCCTCATGGCTATCTGGCTATCCCTCCTTTCTTTCCCCACACCTGATCCTGACTCCCCCCCAAATTCCCTTCCCCATCTCCTTTCCCACTCAGTTCACTCCTTCCATCTGCCTCTTATGAATATTTCATTACCCCTTCTAAGTAGGTTTCTAGCATCCTTGCATGTGCCTTCCTTCTTGTTTAGCTTCTTTGGTTTGGTGTAGTGTAGTGTGGGTAGCTTGCATTTTAAATTGTTGCTTGTATGTGGCATATGTTCTACCTGGACTGCCGTGTCTGACCTCAGTGGGAGAGGATTCACCTAGCCTCATAGACACTTGATGTGCCAGGATAGGAGGATACCCAGAGGTTTTCCTACCTGCTCAGAGAAGTGGTTGGGAGATTGGGGAAGGGTTGTGGGAGGGGGTCACTGACAAGGGTGCAGTGAGTGGCATATAAAGTAAATAAGTAAAAAATTAATTAGTTAAAAATAAATATTTACCACTGTTTTAATGGGATTCAAAAATATAGAAGGACTCTTCAAGCACATACATTAGAAATAAAATTTACTGATGAATACATATGTTGTTCATTTTACTTTATTTTTGTAAGGGTCATTGAAGAATGATACCCCAAACTCAAATAGTATAGTATGTAAATGCAAAGAGTATTTTATTCTGAAGAACTCCAGCATGCTGGGGTTGTTAGTTGGAAAGCAGCTTGTTTCTAAACAGATCATCTTAGACTAGCACAATTCCCATGAAAGAGGTTTTTTATTGAAGGGGGGAAGAATAAAGGAACAGAAAAGAGCCCCAGGAGTCGGGGTCTCTGTCTTTCTTCTGGGCTGTGACATAAATGTCATGTAATGATGCACACCACTGTGCATAGGTGATTCGGGTGAGGCATGTCCAGGGAATGTGCAGCAGTCACCATGGCAACAGACACAGGAGGGTCCTTGTCACCTAGGGATGGCACCACACTGGATTCAGAGGCTAACTGTAAACTGCTTCTGATGCTAACAAATCTCCCTATTTCTTATCATAAAGAGAGGAAAATGGGGGTAAGAGGAAGCCAATGGTGAAAGGGAAATAGGGGATTGGATCTCTTAAACTGCTTCCTGTTGTCTAGGGGCATCATCATTTTTGGGGTGTAGCTGACTTTTATCATCAGGGTCCTCTTGATAGCCATTTGTATCAGGCTTCTCTGTGGATAGTGGCTGGTAATCCTGTAAAAGGAGCTGATAGGCTAGAAATATTTTGAATTTGTCATTGAAGGAATGTGGAAACAAGATTAATGAGGCAGGGAGCAAATAGCAATGCCAGAAAAATTGGGAGAAGAGGTGTTAAGGACAGTATCCATTTCCGTATAGGGTTTTTTTAATTTTAATTTTCTATATTCTATATTTACATTCCAAACGATTTCCCCTTTCCCGGTTCCGCCCCTCCCCGAAAGTCCCATAAGCCCTCTTCCTGTTCCCCATTTACCTAAGAATTTCATGAATTCATTGTTTTTAATTGCTGAGTAGTATTCCACTGTGTAAATATACATGGAAAATTTCTGATAAAATTGAAGAAATTTATACAAAAACCCGTTAAGATTGACTATTTCATGGAAAAATTATACAGAAAAAATGGTAGGCATAAAAATATTCCTAAGTTGATTGAAGGTGGAATTATAAACATTTTCTGATAAAATTGAAAATCTACAAGGAAAATATTTTGGATAAAACTCAAGAAATATATAGAAAAACACGTTAAAACTATTTCATGAAAAATTATACAGATGAGATGGTAGGCATAAAAATATTCCTAAATTGATTGAAAGTAGAAGTAAACACATTTTCTGGCCCTTTGGCGACCTCTGTTCCGGGGATAGACTGCGCTGAAGATACAGGTACCCAGGGACCCCCCAATATAACATCGCTTGGGACACAGCCTGTTGGACTTCCAGCTACCCCCAAGAATGAGGCAGCGCTGCGGTCCTCTGGGCGCCAGCTCTGCTGTGGGCCATCTGCCCTGCAGAGTGATCTGCACTGAGAGAGTGCAGAGTGCACTTCGCCATCTTTGTTCCGGCAACAGGGCAACTCAAGCCTCCAGACACAGAGATAATCAAGCATAATATCGCTTGGGTCTCAGGCAGCTTGTGTGCTCCCTGCTCCCAAGCGCTGGGCAGGTCTGCAGTAACCGACGCGTCAGCTCTGCTGTGGGACATCTGCCCTGTAGAGGGGTCACCCACCACCCCACTCAGGGAAAGAGCGCACGGGCAGAGGGTGGGAGCATACCAGCCTCCCCTTGGCGACCTCTGCTCCGGGAATCCACTACGCTGAGCCTTTGGATGTGCAGGGATTCCCCAATACAACATCACTTGGGGCAAGGCACATCAGGGCTCCAAAGTCACTCAGGAGCAGGGCAGGCTCCAGAAATCGGTGCCAGGGGAATCCCAGTAATCCAGGGGAGTCAGAAATACCTTTGCAGGCTCACAGGAGGTCCAACCAATAGCCAGTGATAGCAGGACCAACTAACACAAGAGGTAACCAGATGTCAAAAGGCAAACGTAGGAACGTTACTAACAGAAATCAAAGTAATATGGCACCATCCGAACCCAACTCTCCAAGAGCAGCAAGTCCTGGTTACCCCATCACACCCGAAAGACAAGATCTGGATTTAAAATCACTTCTCATGATGCTATTAGAGGATTTCAAGAAGGACACAAATAAATCTCATAAAGAATTACAGGAGAACATGAATCAACAGTTAGAAGCCCTTACAAAGGAAACTTCCCTAACCTAAAGAGAGAGATACCGATGAAAGTACAAGAAGCCTACAGAACTCCAAACAGACTGGACCAGAACAGAAATACCTCCCGTCACATAATAATCAAAATAAGAAATGTACTAAACAAAGAAAGAATATTAAAAGCAGTAAGAGAAAAAGGCCAAGTAACATACAAAGGAAGACCTATCCGAATCACATCAGACTTCTCACCAGAGACTATGAAAGCCAGAAGATCCTGGGCAGATCTCATGCAGACTCTAAGAGAACACAAATGCCAGCCTAGACTGCTATACCTAGCAAAACTCTCAATCACCATAGATGGAGAGACCAAGATATTCCATGATAAAACCAAATTTTCATGAATCTTTCCACAAACACAGCCCTGCAAAGGATAATAGGTGGAAACCGCCAATACAAGGAGAGAAACAACACCCTGGAAAAAACGAGATAGTAACTTCTTGCATCAAACCCAAAAGTAGATAAACACTCAAACATAAAGATAGCGTCAAGAATGGCAGGTGGCAATAATCACTACTCCTTAATCTCTCTTAATATCAATGGTCTCAATTCCCCAATAAAAAGACATAGACTAGCAGACTGGATATGTATACAGGACCCAGCATTTTGCTGCGTGCAGTAAACGCACCTCAGTGTCAAAGACAGACACTACCTCAGAGTAAAAGGCTGGGAAACAATTTTACAAGCAAATGGTCCCAGGAAACGAGCCAGAGTAGCCATCCTGATATCAGATAAAATAGACTTTCAACCTAAAGTCATCAAAAAAGACACAGAAGGACACTACATACTGATCAAAGGAAAAATCCACCAAGAAGAACTCTCAATTATGAATATCTATGCTCCAAATGCAAGGGCACCCTCATTTGTAAAAGAAACTTTACTAAAGCTCAAAGCACACATCGCACCGCACACAATAATAGTGGGTGACTTCAACACCCCGCTCTCTGAAATAGATCGTTCAGGAAAGCAGAAACTAAACAGGGACACAGTGAATCTAATTGAAGCCTTGGACCAAATGGAACTAACAGATATATATACAGAACATTTCATTCTAAAACAAAAGAATACACCTTCTCCTCAGCACCTCATGGTACCTTCTCCAAAATCGACCATATAATTGGTCACAAATCAGACCTCAACACATATAAGAAGATAGAACTAATCCCATGCCTCCTATCAGATCACTATGGAATAAGGGTGGTCTTCAATGGCAACAAAAACAACAGAAAACCCACATACACATGGAGGCTGATCAGTCCTCTACTCAATGATACCTTGGTCAAGGAGGAAATAAAGAAAGAAATCAAAGACTTTTTAAAATTTAATGAAAATGAAGGCACAACATACCCTAATTTATGGGACACAATGAAAGCGGTGCTAAGAGGGAAATTCATAGCCCTGAGTGCCGCCAAAAAGAAATGGGAGACAGCATACACTAGCAACTTAATGGCACACTTGAAAGCCCTGGAACAAGAAGCAAATACACCCAAGAGGAGTAGAAGGCAGGAAATCATCAAACTCAGGGCTGAAATCAATCAAGTAGAAACAAATAAAACCATACAAAGAATCAACAAAACTAGGAGTTGGTTCTTTGAGAAAATCAACAAGATAGATAAGCCCTTAGCCAGATTAGCCAGAGGGCACAGAGACAGTATCCAAATTAATAAAATCAGAAACAAAAAGGGAGAGATAACAACAGAAACTGAGGAAATTCCAAAAATCATCAGATCCTACTACAAAAGCCTGTATTCAACACAACTAGAAAATCTTGAGGAAATGAACAATTTCCTTGACAGATACCAAATACCAAAATTAAATCAGGATCAAATAGACCATCTAAACCGTCCTATAACCCCTGAAAAAATAGAAGTCGTCATTGGACGTCTTCCAACCAAAAAAAGCACAGATCCAGATGGTTTTAGTGCAGAATTATATCAGACCTTCAAAAAAGACCTAACACCAATACTCATCAAACAAATTAGAAACAGAAGGGACACTACCCAACTCGTTCTAAGAAGCCACAATTATGCTAATACCAAAAGCACACAAAGATCCGACAAAGAAAGAGAATCTCAGGCCAATCTCTCTTATGAATATCGATGCAAAAATACTCAATAAAATTCTTGCCAACCGAATCCAAGAACACATCAAAATGATCATTCACCACGATCAAGTAGGCTTCATCCCAGGGATGCAGGGATGGTTCAATATAAGGAAGTCCATCAATGTAATCCACTACATAAACAATCTCAAAGAAAAAAAACTACATGGTCATTTCATTAGGTGCTGAGAAAGCATTTGACAAAATTCAATATCCTTTCATGCTAAAGGTCTTGGAAAGATCAGGAAGTCGAGGCCCATATCTAAACATAGTAAAAGCAATTTACAGCAAACCGGTAGCCAACATCAATCTAAATGGAGAGAAACTTGAAGCATTCCCACTAAAATCAGGGACTAGACAAGGCTGCCCTCTCTCTCCATATCTTTTCAATATAGTACTTGAAGTTCTAGCTAGAGCAATTAGACAACAAAAGGAGGTCAAAGGGATACAAATTGGAAAGGAAGAAGTCAAACTATCACTATTTTCAGACGATATGATAGTATACTTAAGTGACCCAAAGAACTCCACCAGAGAACTCCTACAGCTGATACAGAACTTCAGCAAAGTGGCCGGATATAAAATTAACTCAAGCAAGTCAGTAGCATTCCTATACTCAAAGGATAAGCAGGCTGAGATAGAAGAAAGAGAAATGATACCCTTCACGATAGCCACAAACCATATAAAGTATCTTGGTGTGACTCTAACCAAACAAGTGAAAGATCTGTATGACAAGAACTTCAAGTCTCTGAAGAAAGAAATTGAAGAAGACCTCAGAAAATGGAAAAATCTGCCATGCTCATGGATTGGCAGGATTAATATAGTAAAAATGACCATCTTGCCAAAAGCAATCTACAGATTCAATGCAATCCCCATCAAAATCCCAACTCAATTCTTCATAGAGTTAGAAAGAACAATTCAAAAATTCATCTGGAATAACAGAAAACCCAGGATAGCTAAAACTATTCTCACGACTAAAAAAAAAGAAAAAAAAAAAAAAAAAGAACTTCTGGGGGAATCAGTATCCTGGACCTCAAGCTGTACTACAGAGCAATAGTGTTAAAAACCGCATGGTATTGGTACAGTGACAGGCATGTAGATCAATGGAACAGAACTGAAGACCCAGAAATGAATCCACAGTCCTATGGTCACTTGATCTTTCACAAAGGAGCTAAAACCATCCAGTGGAAAAAAGATAGCCTTTTCAACAAATGGTGCTGGCTCAACTGGAGGTCAACATGCAGAAGACTCCAAATTGACCTATTCTTGTCTCCTTGCACTAAGCTCAATTCCAAGTGGATCAAGGACCTCCTCATAAAACCAGACACATTGAAACTAATAGAAAGGAAACTAGAATGCCTCCACCCACTCCACAAAGGTGTCCACCAAGACCAGGAAGTGCTGGTACTTGGCACATTTGACAGTGGGCATGTGGGTAAAGTTAAGTTGCAAGTCAGTTCCAGGAAGGGAACCTCTACCCTGATGGGTAAGAAAAGGGACGCTACCATACCTGGAGTTGGAGTCTGACATCTGACAGTTTTTACAAGAGGCAATGATAGAATTTTTAAGAAACATAAGTCTTCAGGAGTAGGTTGTAGGTGGGTTTTAACTAAATAAGACAATGCTTAGCTGTTAGGGTAAAAGAGTTGGTGAAGAGAAGACAGAGTTTGACAAGTGTCAGGGAGTGAGAGTGGGGATGTGGGTTGTAGTGTAAGAATGTCCTGGGGAGGGAGAAACAAGTCTAGACCACTAAGGGCTGCAACTCTAGCTCAGTTGTTTCCCTTGGAGACAATAGAGTCATCCATCTGGTGGGATCTGCACTGGACAATCCCAATAGCTGTGGGAAGATGGGGAGGCCTTCAGCACGGTCACAATTTGGTTTGCATTAGTTACTGATCCTCTTTTTGTCATAAGTAACCTGAACTCCTTCCAAATATCAGTGTGGGAAAGGAGGATATGAAAAGAATATTTGGAATCTGTGAAGATGTTGAGGGATTGTCCCTGTGCAAGTTGAAAGGCATAGGTAAGGGCTATTAGTTCAGCCTGTTGATCGGTGGTATGAGCAGGGAGGACCTGTGCCTCAGCCACCTCTGCGTCTGACTCTATAGCATAGCCAGCTCTTCTGACCCCTTCATATACAAAGAAGCATACCCAGTATAGATGGCCTGAGGCAATGTACCCTCCTGTGTGTAAAGGATGAGTTAACAGTTCCTCTAAAGTTTCAGTGCAGGAGGACTGGTTAGTATTTGGTTGAGGAAGAAGATTGGAAATATTAAGAGGCAGGTATGATTAGAAGGTGAGTGTAGAGTCTTCTATTAGTGCTACTTGAAAAGAAAGAACCCTGGAGGAAGATAGAGTCTGTAAGTCTTTGTAAATTAGAAGCTGTGACAGGTTATGAGAAGAGAAGACAGTTATAGGTGACCCAAAGGTCAGTTTTTTGACTTTTGAATAAGGAATTCAGCAGCTGCTAGGGTACAAATACAAGGTGTCCATCTATGGATGGTTAGATCTAGGTTTTCTTTTTCTTTTTTTGACATGTATGCTACAGGTGCAAAAAAGTGTCCCAGTTGATGACCTAGGTCTCCAAGGGCAAATTCCTCTTTTTAGTTATGTAGAGGGTAAAAGGATGAGTCAGGTCAGGAAGTTGTAAGGTCAGAGCCTTAAGGAGAGCCTGTTGGAGCCTTTGAAAAGACTTGGTAACGGGTTTGAGAAGAGGTTTGCAGGTGGGGTCTAATGCCACTTCATATAAGGGGCAGGAAAGGAGGGAAAAGGGGGGAACCCAGAAATGTAAAAAACTGGCTATTCCTAGGAATGATAAAATCTCTTTCTTTGTAGAAGGAACAATTAGATACTGAATTAGATTCTTTCTATCTAAGATAATAGCCTTGTGGGTTGGAGTAATTGTTAGTCCCAAATAGGTGACTTGAGGAGTGGACAGTTGGACTTTAGAAGGTGAAACCCTGTAGCCTCAACTGGACAGGAAATTTAGAAGAGCAGAGGTATCAGCTTGGCTTAATTTTTCAGAGGGACTACAGAGAAAAATGTTGCCTACATAATGGACAATCTTCGGTTTAAGGAGAGACAGAGAAAGTCAGAAGTCAGGGCCTGGCCAAATAGATGTGGGCTGTCCAAGGATCCCTGAGGTAGAACAGTTCAGGAGAGTTGAGTAGAAGAGTGGGTGTCAGGATCATCCAGGTAAAGGTAAATATGTTCTGTGACTGGGCATCTAGAGGGATAAAGAAAAATGCATTCTTGAGATCTAGGACTGAGAAATGAGAAGTCCCCAAAGGGATAGTGGAAAGAAGTGTATAGGGATTATCCACAACAAGGTGGTGAGGAACCCTGAAGAATTAATGTGCCTAAGATCTTGAACTAGGGAATAGATTCCATTAGTTTTTTTTAACTGATAGTATAGGGGTGCTAAAGGGGGAAGAGGTAGGATGGAGGAGTTTTGTCCTTAAGAGGTCAGAGTTAGGCTTAAATCCTCTTAGGCTGTGGAGAGAAAGGGGATTGAGCTTGTGTGATGTATCTGGTAGAGTACAGTAATTGGATGACAACAGGAGAATAATGTTTAGCAACAGAGGGGTTGTGGATATTCCAGACTCCAGGGTCTACCTGAGAAGCTTGCAAAGGAAGCACCATGTTAGAGTTAGTAGGTTGACTGGCCAGAAGAAGGAGCAGAGGAGCGACTGTTGATCTTGGGTTTAGGTGAATGGGAGAAGCAAAAAAAAAAAATAATAGAGGCTCCCAACTTAGCTAGAAGATCCCTTCCCATAAGGGAGCAGGACATGTTAGCACTACCAAAATGGAACGGGTGAAAAGAACACCCCTAAAAATACAGCTAAGTGGTGGGGTGTGATGAGGAAAGTAAGGTCCTTCTACCCTGACAATAGGGGAATGAGGAGAGATGGGTCGCCAAAACTCTGTCAGACCTGAATAAGTGGCCCCAGTGTCTAAGAGATGGGCCACCCATGTACCATGATGACTACTTGGGGCTCCCTGCTGGTGATGGAAGTGGTCAAGGGAGCTCGGGCCTTTTCAGTTGTCCATAGCCAAGCCTAGCAAATCAGCTGGAGGGTTATCTGGGAGTGATATTCCTCTATCCTGAGTGGTGTAAGGGCAATTGACAGTCAAATGTCCCTCCTGATGACACCTAGGACATGGCCCTTTTGACTTGCAGGGGTTAGGGCAAGCCCTTGCCCAGTGACCTTGTTGACCACATTTGTAGCAGAAGCCTGATGGTCTCCAAGCCTTAGAAGACCAGAAGTTCTGGGCAGTGGCTGGGGATGGTCACACAGCCTTTGCCAGCATATGGCATTTTTGTCTCCAGGTCTTTGCATCTGTCTGATGATACACTTTGAATGAAGGCCAGCACCAATACTGTCTGTGGAGTTAGGGATCCCTTCTCCAAATGTCTAAGTTTGGCATTAATGTCAGTGTAGCTCTGGGAAATGAAGTAGGTCATCAGGAGTTGTTTACCTTCTGAGTTTTCAGGGTCTAAATTAGTATATTGTAATAGGGTCTTTGTAAGGCACTCTAAGAATTGAGAGGGTTTTCTTGTTTATCTTGAATGACCTCTTAAGGTTTTTCAAAATTTACTGGTTTTAAGGCAGCCCTATGGAGACTGGCAAGGAAGCAGGTTATGAATCTATCTCTGGCTAAAATACCACCTGGGGAATTATAATTCCATCAAGGATTCTGGTCAGATCTATCTCAGATCTGACTGGATATGTTGGATCTGTTTGATGAGCCTCATCTGTGTGTATTCTTGCATGTTCCCAAACTTGCCTATGTTTGTCAGGAAGTAAATTATTAGTGAGAATCATATGTACATCATGGAAAGTTAAGTTACAAGACTGAGTAATATTATGAAATTCTTTAAAAAAGGCAGAAAGTTAGAGGTATAGGATCCCGGTTTGTTTTCTATTTGAGAAAATTCACTTAGTGAGAAAGAACATGTATGCTGATTAGACCATCTACCTCAGTGACTTCCCTTAAAGGAAGGACCAATGCTGGGTTAGGTGTCCTAGGGAAGGGAGGAGAAGAACTTGTAGGGAGTTAAGCTGTGGACTTAGAGCGAGTGGTGGGAGGGTTGAAAGTAGGTGCAGGACAACTGGAGCAGCCTGAAGCTGCCACAGGAGGAGGGGAGGGATCTGGAGAGGTAGAGCAAGGAGGCTCTGGGGAAGTCTGATGAGAAGAGGAAGCTGAGGAGGTGGTTAGGGTTTTGGAAAGTGTTGTAGAGACAAGTCGGCAATGGAAAGGAGGCAGCTCCTTAGCTGGATCGAGGGTTGTAGTGTCATCTGGTAGAGGTTTCGTAACTAGAAGAAGGTGAGTTGGGGGACAAGAACAGAGAGAGGGTTTGGAGCAAAGATAGGTAAAAGCTTGAGTATACATAAGGGACCCCCCTTTCCATTTACCAGACTGCTGGCAGTATGTATGGATATTCCTTAAAATGACTGGATCTAATGTGCCATTAAGTGGCCATTTAGAACCATTGTCTAATGGATACTGAATTGTCTAATGAACACCTTATTGCAGAGGTGTACAAGCTTTGATGGCTTGAAGTCAGGCATTAGCTTTAGAGACTTGAGATTTTCCAGGAGACATCCCAGAGGGGAACCTAGAGGCTTGGTGGAAGACGATGAGACACCCATTGGGCGATGGGGATATGTTATTGAACTATTCATACCAGCATCTCGAGAAAAATTCAACAACTAATACAAATGTGCAGGCAGTCTAGATCTACCAGGTCGTCATGCAGATGCTAGGGACTGGTTGAGTCCCAGACTCACAGAAAAAGTGGCCCACCTAAGCTTAGGAGTTTTTTTTTTCCTACAGCTGCAAAAGCCTGAGAGGGAGAGGTCATGAAAACCACTTTCGAAAGGGAAGTCACCCAATTTTGTCAGTCCTATTTTGTGAGTCAACTGCAAGGCCAGTCATAGGGACCATGAAAGGCCATCCCTAAGCCCATAGAGGGTGGCCAGGCCTCTCTTGGAGAAGGGGCTGTCCCCACTCACCAGAACAAAAACCTTACAAATCTACTGATGTTTGTGCCAAGGTTTGGTGATCCAGTGGCAGGAAAAGTGAGATTGTGTGACTGGTGTACCTGTCCAGATGAGTTTCAGTCCATGGGGCCTTACCCTTGTGGCAGCAGCTACCCCATGTGGTAGAGGTCCATGTGCCCTGCAGCAGGAGCAGTGGACAGTGGTGACCCCAATGGTGACTGTGGCTGTGGTGGTGCTGGAGACAGAGCCCTGACCCACCTCGGCTGCTTGCTAAAGTATCCCGTTTCAGCACCAAATGTTAGTTGGAAGGCAGCTTGTTTCTGAACAGATCATGCTGGGCCAGAGTAATTCACACAAAAGAGGTTCTTTATTGAAGGGAATGATGTCATCACTGGATTCTGAGGCTGACTGTAAACTGCTTCTGATGTTTACAGGGGTCTCCCATAACTAAGATAGAGACATAACCAAGTGAGCTTGAAGGCCTGATTTAAAGCACATTAGGGGAAATCTGTGGTAGGTGATCTCTATCTTAATCTGTTGGGTCCATCTCTATGGACACTCCAGAACCATTACCAGGGGTGGAAACTGTTGCTTGGGAAGTTTGGAAATAACTGCTGACCCATTATCCTTGCCTCAGGCCAGGTGTCAGGGCAGCTTCTAGTGGCAGGGCAGTTTCTGACTAGCTGCCTGAAGCCTGGGCTTGCCTGGACTTACCCAATTCTTAGGCCTAGTCTCCTAAACTGACTATTTGAAGTCTGTCATTATGTGCTGAGGAGGAGTGCTGCTGGGTTAAATGCTAGGTTTATAACTTTTAGCTTTTTTAAAAATTTCCACATTAAATTCCATACTGACTCCACTAACAGTGAGTACATGTTCCCCCTTTCCCACATCCTCCAAGCATTTATTATCTGCTTTGGTGTTTATTTGTTTTGTTTTGTTTTTGACCTTTTTCATTCTGACCAGGCTAAAAAGAAATCTCAAGGTAATTTTAATTTGCATTTCTTTGTTTGGAAGCCCTGCTGCTAAGGTCTGACATCTCCAGACTGCCCTGAGCTCTGAGCTCCATGGAAAATGGTAGACTCCCTTTGTCAGAAGGACTCCCTCTTCTCTAGGGGGTCCCAGACTCCATATTGCCTATGTGAGGAATGTCATGCAGTCTTGCATCTGAGATTCCTGGAAGGCCTCCCCATGCTAATGGGGTACCCAGTAGTCTTAGCCTTCAGTCTTTGCCCACTCTGGTTATTCTCATCCACTTTCCCAAAAGTATATAACCTTTTGTTCACCCCAAATAAAGTGTAGGTGTATAAGCCTACCCTGAATAAAGGTATGTATGCATGCTAAGACTGTTTCAGAGCTTTCATTGAAGATCACTGAAGAAGACCTTTACCTAAAAGAGCTATGACACTAAGATCTTCAGAGAGGGCTCTCTTCCCCTTCCCCCATCTCTGCACTGTCTCATAGCAGGCCTGGGATCCTCCCCATTTGGCACACAGCTTGGTGTGCCGTGGCATCTGGACACCCTGAGAGGAACAAAGAGTGGATTCGGAACCACATTTCTCTAATTACTAATATTTTAATTATTTTTTAGCTCTTCTTATTTCATCTGAACCACAGTTGAGACTATAGCCCATTTCTTTCTTTCTTTCTTTCTTTCTTTCTTTCTTTCTTTCTTTCTTTCTTTCTTTCTTTGTTTTTAAATTTTTAAAAATATTTTTAAAATATAAGTAAAATGGTTAAAATATAAGTAAATAATTTTTCTTCATTTCCTCACTTCAACTCCTCTCATGTCCTTTATCACTCCCTCACTCTCTGTCAAATTCATATACTCTTTTTTTCTTTGATTATTAATATATGTGTATACAGAGTATTTACATATGTACATAAATATATACATGCCACTTGATGATTCCATTTACAGTTGCTTGTATGTTTTTAGGATTGGCCACTTGGTACTGGATAACTAATTGGGGGTAGGGAGTCATCCCTGGGAAAGATTAATTCTACCTTTCTTAGCAATCATTAATTGACTATGTCTTCATCTCTGAATGGGGCCCCATAAAATTTCCCCCTTGCACATTAACATGTCTATTGGTGTCATCTTGTTCAGATCTTGTTCGGGCAGCCACAGTGTTGAGGTTTCATGGATGCACCTCCCCTTCCATTTCTATGAAGCACAATCTCTTAGCAAACTTTCTGAATTCCTGGCTCTTAAAAATGTTTCTGTCCCATCTTCTGAGATGTTCCCTGAAACTTAGGTGTGAGAATTGCATTGTAGACATATCATTTGGGGTTGAGTAACCTACAATTAGTGCTTTCTGTGTTTGGACCAGTTGTATCTATTTGTAATGATCATCATCTGCAAAATGAAAACTCTTTGATGAAGGGTAAGAGATACACTTATTGGACTGGGCTCTGGTACAAGGTGTAACAAAAATCCACTGCCTAATCATGCCATTTGCTTTCTTGATGCTACGTTTTTTGAGTGTGTTGTATAATCTTGATATTAATCCTCTATCTTAAGTGTAGCTGTCAAGCACTGCCCCTCCCCCATGCGGTAGGCTTCACTTGATTGTTTTTTTTTTTTTTTTTTTTTTTTTTTTTTTTTTTGCTATACAGAGGCTTTTTAATTTTATGCAGAGACATTTGTCAACTATTGACCTTTATTCCTGAGTCAATTGGGTCCATTCAGAAAGTCCTTTCTTGCACCTATGTCTTATAGGATACCCCCTATTTTGTCTTCTTAATGTTTCAGTATTTCGGATTTCAAATTGAGATCTTTGATCCATTTGAAGTGGTTTGTTGTTATTTTTGTTGTTGGCGGTGGTTGTCGTGTATGTTTGCTTTTTCTGGGTGAAAGATATAGGCCCTATTTCATTCTTACACATATGTACATCCAGTGTTGTCCCAACACCGCTGATGCTGATGCTTTCTTTTCTCCAGTGTGCACTTTTGATGGCTGTTTTTATATACGTTCATGTTTCGACCTTCTATTTTGTTCCATTGGTCTACATGTCTGTTTATGTAGAAGTATTTTGCTTTTTAAAATTACTATTTCTCTGTAATATACCTTGAGATCTGATATGGTAAACCCTTTAGCCTTGATCGTTTTTGTCACATTTTCTTTGTCTCCCTAGGGTCTTTTGTGCTTCCATGTAAATTTTAGGATACTTTTGATGTTGTAGTGACAAATGTTATGGGGATTTTGATATGGATTGCATTGAATCTGTAAATTGCTTTTGATAGGATCATCATTTTACAATGTTAATTTTACAAATCCATGAGCATGTGAGGTCCTCATGTTTTATAGTATCTTTATTCAATATTTTACAGTTTTCTTTATAGAAGTCTTTAACTTCCTTGGTTATATTTATTCCTAGATATATTTAAAGATAATGTAAATGGAAATATTTCTGTGAACCTTCTGTCAGCATGATTGTGATGGTAATATAGGGGCTACTGATTTTTGTGGTTTTATTTTTATACTCTGACTCTGTATCCACTCCATTTGATGCTTCATCTTACATTGTTTCTCTTTCTTCCTTTATATGACTTCATTCTATTTTTCCATCCTTAAAAACCCTCTCTCTTGAAACCCTCCCTTCCCATGATCACTTAACTAATTTTCTGACTTCTCTTGGAATTCCCAATAAGACACACATCTAAAAAGTCCAAGATAACACCCACAAACTATAGAAAATATTATATATTTATCTTTCTAGGTCTGAATCACCTCACTCAGGATGATTGTTTTGAACTCTATCAATTGGCCTCTTATTTTCATAATTTCATTTTTCATGACAGGTGAATAATATTCCATTTCATCCACTGATGGACATTTAGGTTTTTTCATTATGTGGATAATATAAATAGAGCAGCAATGAACACGGATGAGCAAATATCTCTGTAGTAGAATATATAATTTTTTGGTATATGATCTCCACATGCATGCTTTGGAATCAACATATCACGCTCCTATACAGATAAATAAATGTACTAATTTATTTTTGATGTTCTAAAAATAAGTGATGCTGAATTGTTTAGCTCTAAATGGTACCTCTAGATTTCTCCTTTGAAGCTTCAGGGGACGTAGTGGCAGAAGGGGTGGAAAGAATTTAAGAGACAGAGGTTGGGGAGGATGGCTATAATACATTGTCTTCTCTGTATGAGATGGATATTGCACTCATTGCTTCATTGAAATTGTAATTATTTGGGCCCATCACCATTTCACCATGTATAGGAAAGGGGTTCACAAAGTTCTTTTACTAAAGGGAATATGTGTAGTTAAAGGGTGCTGGTGGAGTGTCATTTTTTTTACTGATGTAACCATTAATAAATTTCTCATTCCTCAGTAAATATCCTCTATTCGTGCTCATGCAAGTGGTCCTAATTAAACTCAAAGGGTAAAAAATTCAAAACAAGACATGAAAATAGGCAGCAGAATTGCTGGGAAAAGAGTTTCAGTAGGAGGGGGAAAGAAAATGAGCAAGAGTAATGGAGTGTACAAACAACTAAATTATATATATATATATATATGTGTGTGTGTGTGTGTGTGTGTGTGTGTGTGTGTGAAACTCAAAATAAATTTAAATAAAAAGTTATATTTTAAGTTGCAAAATATTTCTTAAATACACACATAAATGGAAATGTTAATTTTGTTACAGACTACTTGATATTGGTAATTGTTTTGTAAAATGTAGCATGAAGACATGCATTGTACAGTTTATAGTTTTGTATCAATGGATCATGGATTAGTTACTTGTAGAAGAGAATACTAAAACATGTATTTATCAGTGGTTCTCTACCAAACATAAAAGAAGTCTTTGAGGTACACGGGGCCCAGTAAAGATATGTTCACTAATTAAAAACTGGAGAAAACTTTAACTGATGGTCTGTGTGCTTGCTTAGAATTTTAGATCTCTGGACACCAGGAGAGTCCATGGAGAAGTAACAACATCAACAAATGATTCACCTGACAATAATCAGGCATCTCAGGGAAAAGGGAATCTGCAGGAAGGAAATTGGTTTTTATGAAGAGCACACCCCATAGGGAAATGCTTGGCTGAATTGTGGAATAATAAGACAGAAATGTACCTAATGAGAAGACATGCAAAATTGTAAGTACTGCCCTTGCTATTGTCCTTTGGCATGTGCAGTTTTGATTTGCACAGGGCATCGTTATTTCCTTTAACATGCTCAACATTTCAGAGTGTGATAATTGACTCTCTGCCAATAACTGCACCCTGTCTGTCTCCTCAGTCAGCCTTCTGGGTGGCAAATTGGTGTTCCATACAGAAACCTTCTATTTAGACATCTCACCCAGGTAAGTCTGAAAGATACTAAAGAACAGATTGTGAGAGTCAGAAGATTTGAGCACTTGACTAAAGTCAACTGAGAGCCAACCCAGCCCAGCAGATGTGAGGAATGGCTGAGAGGAGCCTATGGGTGTTTTCTTGCTCCTTCAAGAAGATCACTAATGTGTGTATTGGATACAATAGAAACAGAAGTGAACTTTCAGGTCAGCAATATAAGATTATTGTTGACTAGAAGTGGGAGCAATAGGAGCCAATTAAAACAGAAATGATAATTGGGGGCTGGGAGACTTTTGTATAAGTAGAATACAAGTCAAATATCTTTGCTGTTCACCGAAGGGCAGGAGGAATTAAACATTGCATTTGGCGAGTAGTATGAAGATGTTAGAGCATTATTTATTTCTAAGTTGGAGTACCACTCTGGGTTGATTATTATTATCCTATAACTGTTTCTTATGTACATGAATATTAACAATTTTTTTGTTTATTATTTATGTAGTTGCTATGTATTTTGGCCATTCATATTAAAACAATTTCTCAGAGAATCATTCTATTTTCTTCTGAGTTTTGCATATCATCAAGTCCACCTATGAACTTTAGCATATATTTAATTATTCAAGGTTTCAAAACTCAACTAAAATAAGCTCTTGTCGTGTGCTAAATGCCCAAATATACTAATGTCAGTGCATAGTAATCAAGCGCTTCAATGGGTCCAAATATTAGAGGATCCTTGTAGGTTAGTTGTTTCATCTATCTATCTATCTATCTATCTATCTATCTATCTATCTATCTATCTATCTATCTATCTATATCTAAAATTATTGTATGTTTACTTAATTCTTGATGACCAATTCAAGTCTTTAACATATGATTGTTTGGAACATTTTTACTTTGTAGCCCTTGTTATTATTTGTATACCATAACTTTTAAATTTCTTTTTATATATTTATGTTGTTGTAGCATATAATGTACACATATTCACTATCACCATGAGAGTACAAAGATAAGCAAATCAGATTAAGTCTATTCACACAGATCTTGCATTAGAATGTTTAGACACAAAACATGGTATGATTGTACAATGTGATGCCAGAGGGATGAACTACATACATAATTGAATTCAATATGAAAGAGATGTTTTCTGGTAAGTGAAGAATTTCAGAGAACATGCTTTGGGGCAGGGGAGTGCATGTTGGATGAAACAAGAGGCAGAACTGGAATATGCTTATTGGATTGAGCAAAGATTTTAAAGCTTTAAATTCTAGAATAATGCAAGGAAAATGCCTATAGTGTGATGGGAACAATAATCACATGATATTAGGAGGAAACTAAGAAGCACATGAAATCATGAAATCATGGTTTGTGACTTGTTTTCAAGAAATGTGTGCATTCATATATGTGTGTGCTTTACGCGTATGTATTTGTCTGGTTAGTCTCTCTGTGGGAGCAAGAGCAGATATGATAGGACAAAGCTGGCTCAATATATTACAAAATAAAGCACACATTACAGAAGCTGAGACAAAAATGTGACATGTGTAAATAACAAACTGTGAGTTCAAGTGACAAAATACCTTTCAGCCACATTAAGATGCAAATGAAACACTTCTGACTAGAGTCACTACTCTGGTTTCTTCATGTTTTAACACCATCAAGGGTACTTTCTCATCATTTTTCCTTGCAACAAGTTCTTCTCATTTGTACCTTTCATGACTCTATTTTTAAATTTATTTTTTACAATTTTATACAATACATTGTGATCCTACTCTTTTCCCTTCCAAATACTTCCCCCCCACACACACAAACTAATCTCCATGTTCTTTTCCTTCTTTCATACTATTGGTCAAAAGGCTAGTATATCCTGTAGTGTCTTCCTTATTTTTCCTAGTGTGTTATTTCTTCAGAGCCATATGTCACCATATGTGCTGCAGAACTTGTGGAATAACAAGAGACTGACATTTAGTTGCTTTGGTCCTTGGCTTCTATTATTGTTTAAGGACTTTCCAAGAACTTATTGGTAAAAAACATCTTCTTTAGAGATATTGAAAAGGTTTTATATTCTGCTATGTCTTTGTAGCCAGAACTGCTAAGCTTCAGATATCTTTCTTATACCATAACCACTTGGTCAGAGAGGTACCACATATCTGACATGGACTTGGTACACCCATATCAATCACCAATCAAGATTGTCCACAGGTTAGTTTTTTTTTTTTTTTTTTTTTTTTTTTTTTAATTTAATTTTATTTTATTTTTTTAATTTACATTCCAAATCACTTCCCCTTTCCCGTTTCCTCCCTCCCCGAAAGTCCCATAAGCCCCCTTCCCTCCCTCTTTTCTCCGTTCAACCCCCTCTCATTACTCTGTCCTGGCGTTCCCCTACATCCAGTCTTTCCAGGACCAGGGGTCTCTCCTTCCATCTTTTTAGAAATCTATTGATATGCTGATTGTGTCTAGGGTATTCTGAGATTCTGGGTCAATATCCCCTTATCAGTGACTTCATACCATGTGTGATCTTTTGTGATTGGGTTACCTCACTAAGGATGATATTTTCAAGTTCTGACCATTTGCCTAGGAATTTCGTGAATTCATTGTTTTTAATTGCAGAGTAGTATTCCATTGTGTAAATATACCACATCTTCTGAATCCATTCCTCCGTTGAGGGACATCTGGGTTCTTTCCAGCTTCTGGCTATTATAAATAAGGCTGCTATGAATATAGTGGAGCATGTGTCCTTATTGCATGCAGGTAAAGTCTCTGGGTATATGCCCAGGAGTGGTATAGCCGGATCCTCCGGAAGTGTCATGCCCAGTTTTCTGAGGAGCCGCCAGACTGCTTTCCAGAGTGGTTGTACCAGCCTGCAATTCCACCAGCAGTGGAGGAGTGTTCCTCTTTCTCCACATCCTCGCCAACAACTGCTGTCTCCTGTGTTTTTGATCTTAGCCATCCTGACTGGTGTGAGATGGAATCTCAGGGTTGTTTTGATTTGCATTTCCCTAATGACTAAGGATGATGAACATCTCTTTAGGTGCTTCTCAGCCATTAGATATTCTTCAGGTGAGAACTCTTTGTGGAGCTCTGTACCCCATTTTTTAATAGGGTTACTTGCCTCTCTGGAGTTTAACTTCTTGAGTTCTTTGTATATCTTGGATATTAGCCCTCTGTCGGATGTAAGGTTGGTAAAGATCATTTCCCAGTTAGTTGGTTGCCGCTTTGTCTTTTTGACGGTGTCTTTTGCCTTGCAAAAACTTTGTAATTTAATGAGGTCCCATTTGTCTATTCTTGATCTTAGAGTATAAGCTATTGGAGTTCTGTTCAGGAAATTCTCCCCTGTGCCCATATGTTCAAGGTTCTTCCCTAGTTTCCCTTCTATTAGTTTCAGTGTGTCTGGTTTTATGTGGAGATCTTTGATCCACTTAGAATTGAGCTTAGTGCAAGGAGATAAGGATGGGTCAATTTGCATTCTTCTGCATGTTGACCTCCAGCTGAGCCAGCACCATTTGTTGAAAAGGCTATCTTTTTTCCACTGGATGGTTTTAGCTCCTTTGTCAAAGATCAAGTGACCATAGGAGTGTGGATTCATTTCTGGGTCTTCAATTCTGTTCCATTGATCTACATGTCTGTTACTGTACCAATACCATGCAGTTTTTAACACTATTGCTCTGTAGTACAGCTTGAGGTCCGGGATACTGATTCCCCCAGAGGTTCTTTTACTCTTGAGAATAGTTTTAGCTATTCTGGGTTTTCTGTTATTCCAGATGAATTTTTGAATTGCTCTTTCTAACTCTATGAAGAATTGAGTTGGGATTTTGATGGGGATTGCATTGAATCTGTGTATTACTTTTGGTAAGATGCTCATTTTTACTATATTAATCCTACCAATCCATGAGCATGGCAGATTTTTCCATCTTCCGAGGTCTTCTTCAATTTCTTTCTTCAGAGACTTGAAGTTCTTGTCATACAGATCTTTCACTTGTTTGGTTAGCGTCACGCCAAGATACTTAATATGGTTTGTGGCTATCGTAAAGGGTATTATTTCTCTTACTTCTTTCTCAGCCTGCTTATCCTTTGAGTATAGGAAGGCTTCTGACTTGCTTGAGTTGATTTTATATCCGGCCACTTTGCTGAAGTCGTTTATCAGCTGTAGGAGTTCTCTGGTGGAGTTCTTTGGGTCGCTTATGTATACTATCATATCGTCTGCAAATAGTGATAGTTTGACTTCTTCCTTTCCAATTTGTATCCCTTTGACCTCTTTTTCTTGTCTAATTGCTCTAGCTAGAACTTCAAGTACTATATTGAAAAGATATGGAGAGAGAGGGCAGCCTTGTCTAGTCCCTGATTTTAGTGGGATTGCTTCAAGTTTCTCTCCGTTTAGATTGATGCTGGCTACTGGTTTGCTGTAAATTGCTTTTACTATGTTTAGATATGGGCCTTGAATTCCTGATCTTTCCAAGACCTTTAGCATGAAAGGATGCTGAATTTTGTCAAATGCTTTCTCAGCATCTAATGAGATGACCATGT
Organism: Tokudaia tokunoshimensis; assembly: GCA_036184795.1. Classification (NCBI taxonomy): domain Eukaryota; kingdom Metazoa; phylum Chordata; class Mammalia; order Rodentia; family Muridae; genus Tokudaia; species Tokudaia tokunoshimensis. The sequence goes on along the minus strand of BTHU01000006.1, from coordinate 28,417,501 downwards.
GGTTTTTTTCTTTGAGATTGTTTATGTAGTGGATTACATTGATGGATTTCCTTATATTGAACCATCCCTGCATCCCTGGGATGAAGCCTACTTGATCGTGGTGAATGATCGTTTTGATGTGTTCTTGGATTCGGTTGGCAAGAATTTTATTGAGTATTTTTGCATCGATATTCATAAGAGAGATTGGCCTGAGATTCTCTTTCTTTGTCGGATCTTTGTGTGCTTTTGGTATTAGTGTAATTGTGGCTTCATAGAACGAGTTGGGTAGTGTTCCTTCTGTTTCTATTTTGTGGAACAGTTTGAAGAGTATTGGTGTTAGGTCTTCTTTGAAGGTCTGATAGAATTCTGCACTAAAACCATCTGGACCTGTGCTTTTTTTGGTTGGAAGACTTCCAATGACAACTTCTATTTCTTCAGGGGTTATAGGACGGTTTAGATGGTCTATTTGATCCTGATTTAATTTTGGTACTTGGTATCTGTCAAGGAAATTGTCCATTTCCTCAAGATTTTCTAGTTGTGTTGAATACAGGTTTTTGTAGTAGGATCTGATGATTTTTTGAATTTCCTCAGTTTCTGTTGTTATCTCTCCCTTTTCGTTTCTGATTTTATTAATTTGGATACTATCTCTGTGCCCTCTGGTTAGTCTGGCTAAGGGCTTATCTATCTTGTTGATTTTCTCAAAGAACCAACTCCTCGTTTTGTTGATTCTTTGTATGGTTTTATTTGTTTCTACTTGATTGATTTCAGCCCTGAGTTTGATGATTTCCTGCCTTCTACTCCTCTTTGGTGTATTTGCTTCTTTTTGTTCCAGGGCTTTCAGGTGTGCCATTAAGCTGTTAGTGTATGCTGTCTCCCGTTTCTTTTTGGCGGCACTCAGGGCTATGAATTTTCCTCTTAGCACTGCTTTCATTGTGTCCCATAAGTTAGGGTATGTTGTGCCTTCATTTTCATTAACTTTCAAAAAGTCTTTGATTTCTTTCTTTATTTCCACCTTGACCAAGTTATCATTGAGTAGAGCATTGTTCAGCCTCCATGTGTACGTGGGTTTTCTTTTGTTTTTGTTGCCATTGAAGACCACCCTTATTCCATAGTGATCTGATAGGAGGCATGGGATTATTTCTATCTTCTTGTATCTGTTGAGGTCTGATTTGTGACCAATTATATGGTCAATTTTGGAGAAGGTACCATGAGGAGCTGAGAAGAAGGTGTATTCTTTAGCTCTAGGATGAAATGTTCTATATATATCAGTTAGTTCCATTTGGTCCAAGGCTTCAATTAGATTCACTGTGTCCCTGTTTAGTTTCTGCTTTCCTGAACGATCCATTTCAGAGAGCGGGGTGTTGAAGTCACCCACTATTATTGTGTGCGGTGCGATGTGTGCTTTGAGTTTTAGTAAAGTTTCTTTTACGAATGAGGGTGCCCTTGCATTTGGAGCATAGATATTCAGGATTGAGAGTTCTTGATGGTGGATTTTTCCCTTGATCAGTATGTAGTGTCCTTCTGTGTCTTTTTTGATGACTTTGGGTTGAAAATCAATTTTATCCGATATTAGGATGGCTACTCCACCTCGTTTCTTGGGGCCATTTGCTTGTAAAATTGTTTTCCAGCCTTTTACTCTGAGGTAGTGTTTGTCTTTGACACTGAGGTGCGTTTCCTGCATGCAGCAAAAAGCTGGGTCCTGTTTACGTATCCAGTCTGCTAGTCTATGTCTTTTAATTGGGGAATTGAGACCATTGATATTAAGAGAGATTAAGGCATAGTGATTATTGCCATCTGCCATTCTTGACGCTATCTTTATGTTTGAGTGGTTATCTACTTTTGGGTTTGATTCAAGAAGGTTATTATCTCATTTTTTCCAGGGTGTTGTTTCTCTCCCTGTATTGGAGGTTTCCACCTATTATCCGTTGCAGGGCTGGATTTGTGGAAAGATATTGTGAAAATTTGGTTTTATCATGGAATATCTTGGTCTCTCCATCTATGGTGATTGAGAGTTTTGCTGGGTATAGTAGTCTAGGCTGGCATTTGTGCTGTCTTAGTGTCTGCATGAGATCTGCCCAGGATCTTCTGGCTTTCATAGTCTCTGGTGAGAAGTCTGATGTGATTCGGATAGGTCTTCCTTTGTATGTTACTTGGCCCTTTTCTCTTACTGCATTTAGTATTCTTTCTTTGTTTAGAACATTCGGTGTTTTGATTATTATGTGACGGGAGGTATTTCTGTTCTGGTCCAGTCTGTTTGGAGTTCTGTAGGCTTCTTGTATGTTCATCGGCATCTCTCTCTTTAAGTTAGGGAAGTTTTCCTCCATAATTTTGTTGAAGATGTTTACTGGCCCTTTAAGTTGCAAATCTTCACTCTCATCTATACCTATAATCCTTAGGTTTGGTCTTCTCATTGTGTCCTGGATTTCCTGGATGTTTTGGGTTACGCGTTTTTTGCATTTTGCATTTTCTTTGACTGTTGAGTCGATGCTTTCTATGGAATCTTCAGCACCTGAGATTCTTTCTTCCATCTCTTGTATTCTATTGTTGATGTTTGCATCTATGACTCCTGATTTCTTCCCAAGGTTTTCTATCTCCAAAGTTGTCTCCCTTTGTGATTTCTTAGTTGTTTCTACTTCCTTTTTTAGTTCCTGGATGGATTTGCTGAGATCCTTCACTTGTTTGTTTGTATTTTCCTGTATTTCTTTAAGGTAATTTTGCATTACCTCTTTCAGGATTTCTTCCTGATGACCCACGTTCTCCTGCATTTCTCTGAGCGATTTTTGTGTTTCTTCCTCATGGGATTCCATCTGTTGATCCATCGTCTCCTGCATTTCTTTAAGCAGTTCTCGTGTTTCCTTTGTAAGGGCATCTAACCGTTGATTCATTTCTTTAAGCAATTTTTGTGTTGCCTCCTTATGGGCATCCGTCTGTTGACCCATATTCTTCTGCATTTCTTTATGCAAATTTTGTGATTCCTTTGTGAGTGCATCTACCCGTTGATTCATCTCGTTAAGCGATTTTTGTGTTGTCTCCTTGTGCGCCTCCATCTTTTGATCCATGTTCTCCCGCATTTCTCTAAGCGATTTTTGTGTTTCCTTTGTAAGGGCTTCTAACCGTTGATTCATGGTCTCCTGTAACTCTTTATGAGATTTATTTGTGTCCTTCTTGTGATCCTCTAATAGCATCATGAGAAGTGATTTTAAATCCAGATCTTGTCTTTCGGGTGTGGTGGGGTATCCAGGACTTGCTGCTGTTGGAGAGTTGGGTTCGGATGGTCCTACATTACTTTGATTACTGTTAGTAACATTCCTACGTTTGCCTTTTGCCATCTGGATACCTCTGGTGTTAGTTGGTCCTGCTGCCACTGGCTGTTGGTTGGACCTCCTGTGAGCCTGCAAAGCTATTTCTGCCCCCCCCTGGATTACCAGGATTCCCCTGGCACCGATTTCTGGGGCCTGCCTGCTCCTGAGTGACTTTGGAGCCCTAATGTGCTTTGCCCCAAGTGATCTTATATTGGGGAGGCCTTGCACATCTAAAGGCTCAGCCTAGTGGATTCCTGGAGCAGAGGTCGCCAAAGGGAGGCTGGCAGGCTCCTGCCCTGTGCAGGGGTGTGTGATCTCTCCTGGGGGGGGGAGGGGGCGTCCCTCTGCCAGGCAGAAGTCCCACAGCAGATCTGGCGCGCTGGTCACTGCAGATCAGCCCAGCACCTGGGAGCAGGTTACACACAAGCTGCCTGAACCCGAAGCGATATTATGCCTGTCTGTCTCTGAGCCTGGTGGTCCCAACTACCTGGTCACTGGAGCAAAGATGGCGGAGGGCACTCTCCGTGGCGCTGCTCACCCTGTGGTCACGATGGCCCGCCGATCTGGCACCCAGACGACCACAGCGCCAACCCGCCCTCGGGCACAGAAGGAAGCCCCAACAGGCCGTGTCCCAAGTGATGTTATATTGGGGGGAGAGCCTGGGTACCGGTCTCTCCAGCGCAGTCCGCGGGAACAGAGGTCGCGGAAGGGAAGCTGGCGGGCTCCCTCCCTGCGCAGGGTCCCTCCACCAGGCAGAAGGTCCCACCGCGGAACTGGCGCGCTGGTTACTGCAGATCAGCCCAGCACCTGGGAGCAGGTTACACCCAAGCTGCCTGAAACTGAAGCGATATTATGCCTGTCTGTCTCTGAGCCTGGCGGTCCCAACTACCTGGTCACTGGAGCAAAGATGGCGGAGGGCAGTCTCCGTGGCGCCGCTCACCCTGTGGTCACGATGGCCCGCCGATCTGGCGCCCAGACGACTACAGCGCCAACCCGCCCTCGGGCACAGACGGAAGCCCCAACAGGCCGTGTCCCAAGTGATGTTATATCGGGGGGAGAGCCTGGGTACCGGTCTCTCCAGCGCAGTCCGCGGGAACAGAGGTCGCGGAAGGGAAGCTGGCGGGCTCCCTCCCTGCGCGGGGTCCCTCCAGCAGGCAGAAGGTCCCACCGCGGAACTGGCGCGCTGGTTACTGCAGATCAGCCCAGCACCTGGGAGCAGGTTACACCCAAGCTGCCTGAAACCGAAGCGATATTATGCCTGTCTGTCTCTGAGCCTGGCGGTCCCAACTACCTGGTCACTGGAGCAAAGATGGCGGAGGGCAGTCTCCGTGGCGCCGCTCACCCTGTGGTCACGATGGCCCGCCGATCTGGCGCCCAGACGACTACAGCGCCAACCCGCCCTCGGGCACAGACGGAAGCCCCAACAGGCCGTGTCCCAAGTGATGTTATATCGGGGGGAGAGCCTGGGTACCGGTCTCTCCAGCGCAGTCCGCGGGAACAGAGGTCGCGGAAGGGAAGCTGGCGGGCTCCCTCCCTGCGCGGGGTCCCTCCAGCAGGCAGCCACAGGTTAGTTTTTATGTAGGTATTTTTTTCCAGTTAATAATTTTCTCCCCAGAAGTGCTTAGGTTTAGTGTTAACTTGACAAAGCCCATTGAGACATGGGTTAATGTTAAATATGTCAATATGTAACTCATTGAGAAAATTCTGAGAATTAGTGAAGATTTCCACATCATGGATGGATAGACAAAATACTGTGGTAAACTAGACTTACATAAAAAAGCAAATTTAGGTCTTGACTGTAGAATATGATAGTGTTTCTATATAATTACATTGCTACATTTTTCTGTTTTGTTTCTAATTTTTAGTAATTTATACCACATGGATGTAAAGAATTACACAAAAATTTCACAATTTCTTCTTCTGGGAATTTCAGAGGACCCAAGAATGCAGCCTTTCCTCTTTGGACTGTTCCTGGCCATGTACCTAGTTACAGTGCTTGGGAACTTGCTCCTCATCTTGCTTACAATCTTAGACTCTCACTTGCACACACCCATGTATTTCTTCCTCTCCAACTTGTCACTTGTAGACATCTGTTTCTCATCTACCACTGTACCAGAGATGCTAGTGAACCTTCAATCACAATGTAAGTTCATAATGTATAAAAACTGCATCACCCAAATGCTTTCCTTCATATTCTTTTCAGGATTGGACATCTTTCTACTTACCATAATGGCTTATGACCGATATGTTGCCATTTCTAAGCCCTTGCATTACACAGTTATCATGAATCCCAGACTCTGTGTGTTAATGGTTCTGGTATCCTGGACAGTCAATATCCTGCATGTCTCATCACAAGGCATCATGGTTTTACAATTGTCCTTCTGTGCAGAATTAAAAATTTATTACTTTTTCTGTGAGCTTAATCAGATATTACAACTTGTCTGTTCAGACAACTTCCTTAAGGTTCTTGTCATGTATCTGTTACCTGTGCTGATGGCAGCTGGGTCCCTCATTGCCATCCTCTGTTCTTACTCTGAGATACTTTCCTGCATACGTGCCATCTCATCAGCTCAAGGAAAGTACAAAGCATTTTCCACCTGTGCATCTCACCTCTCAGTTGTCTCTTTATTTTATTGCACAGGAATAGGTCTATACCTGAGTTCTGTTGCAACAGAAAATTCACAGTCAACTGCAAGAGCCTCAGTTTTGTACAGTGTGGTCACTCCTATGCTGAACCCATTCATCTATTGTCTGAGGAATAAAGATATAAAAAATGCTGTGAAAAAGGTTTTGGCATAGAAACAAAATCACACCTGTTGTGCTTCAAGAAATCCCCATGGATGCAGGATTCAGATTCTTATAGTGAGATCTGAGATACATTGATGTGATGGTGTAAGTAGAATATGCTCCTTCTATTATATTATATTATTGGAAATTCCATTTCTCTTAAGTTTAGCTTCACTATTCAATTGATAACCCTATTTATTATACTTAATGATCAATGAAATAGTCAACCATCTCCACTTTATCATGTTTTATATTTTGTCCAGAAAAGCTTTAAAATTTCAAGACCTCTACTACCATGTTTAAGCATAAATTTGAATTTAATTTCAAATGGCATATATAACAAATAAATTTTCTGTTCTTTATAATAGTAATAAATGTTATTACTGTTAAGAAGAACTTCACTTGGCATACAAAGCACTGTATATAATATTATATTAAAGAAAAACCAGAAACTATAGTTTTTCAAAAACTATTCTTCATTTCATGGTATGTCATGAACTTAACTGCTCTTTTGGATAATATATTAGTATCTTATGCTTGGAAGTTAAATTTTATTCCCATGCTCATTGTTTTTTCTTTTTTAAATCACTGGCATGTGTATACTATAATCTTCTAATCTAATGTCTGAAGTCTTGGCTATAAGAAAAAGATAAAAGAAAGTTATTAAAAGGGTAAACATGGTAAATGAAGAAGACAAACTATCCCTGTTTAAATATGATTCTATGTTTAATAGAATCCAAAACTCTATCAGAAAACATCTTTTATATATAATAAACATGGTCAGTAAAGGAACAGAATAAAAAATTCCGAGTAAAATTCAGTAGCTTCTATATATACCAATAATGAACTTGATTGAGAAACAAATCGGGGGAAGTACCATATTCACAATAGCTGTAAAAATAAAGTGCCTAGAAATAATGATGACCAAAGAAATGGAAGACCTCTGCAAGAAAAACTTAAGACACTGTAAAAAGAAGCTAAAATGTTGAGATGATGGTGAGACTTTCCATGCTCCAGGATTGGCAGAATTACTATTGTGAATATTGCCAAAATTCTAATGTAATTCCCATCAAAATTCCAGTAAATAATGCTAAATGTATGACAATACATAGCCTCAAACTATACTATAAAACTTTAGTGATACTGTTATAAAATAGGTATACAGATGAATGAAACAGTGTAGCAGTTTAAATGATAATATCCCCCATAGGCGTTGACATTTGAATATTTGATCCCTAGCTAGTATTGCTGTTTGGAAATGCTTACAAAATCTTGTCTTGCTAGAAAAAGCTTATCATCAGGGCCAGGTTTTGAGGTTTAAAGTCTTTGCGCAATTTCCTATATGCTCTTGCTGTCTCCTGCTTGTGGTTCAAGATGTGAGCATACAGCCTCTGTTCCTGCCACAATGTCCCCCACTTCATGGACTCTTAAACCCTCTAGAAGTATAAGGTAAATAAACCCTTCTTTCTCTATGTTGTCTTGGTCATGCTGTTTATCATGCAATAGAAAAGTAGGTAACCGGGCGGTGGTGGCGCACGCCTTTAATCCCAGCACTTGGGAGGCAGAGGCAGGAGGATTTCTGAGTTCGAGGCCAGCCTGGTCTACAAAGTGAGTTCCAGGACAGCCAAGGCTACACAGAGAAACCCTGTCTCGAAAAACCAAAAAAAAAAAAAATAAAAAAATCTCTTTCGGGCGGTGGTGGCGCACGCCTTTAATCCCAGCACTTAGGAGGCAGAGGCAGGAGGATTTCTGAGTTCGAGGCCAGCCTGGTCTACAAAGTGAGTTCCAGGACAGCCAGGGCTACACAGAGAAACCCTGTCTCAAAAAAAAAAAAAAAGAAAAGAAAAAAGAAAAGTAGGTAACATAAATGGAATAGGGGACTCAGAAATGAACCCACATGATTTTGGCAAGAGTATCTGAACATTAACTTGTTTTAAAAGACAGCCTACTCTTACAACTACTGTGGGTTGATATGTGCAACTTCTGATATATGATGTAGCAAACATCATCTTCTTGTAGTCATGAACAGTCTCTAGATTTTATGATCTCTACACCTCCTCTCTGTGATGACTTCTGGGCTTTAAGAGGGGGACATATGATATAAATGTCCTGTTTATATTTTTAATTCTTCATTCTTTAGTCTCTTCATCTCTCCACTTGGTCAATTGGAAATTTCTGTGTTCATTGCCATCTACTGCAAAATATCTATGCTTCTCCAATAAGGGTTAAGAGATACATGAGTCTATGGATACAATGAAAAATGTTTCTTGCCCAACTCAAGCCAAATAAAATCCTAGCATGGAAAGAGAAGGTGAAAATACATAAAGACCCACCCCTAGCTAAGAAGCTATTGGAAGAAGAGTCATATTTTTAAGGATGTGATTCTGGTGAGTCTACTATGCTGCAGTGGATGGCCACATAGTTAAGAGTACATGTATAGTACAATTTGGATTTGATACATTTATTTTTTAAGAAACAAAGTTGGGCATGTAAAAAAGATGGTACAGATCAGGGCTGAATTTTTGGAGATGGTTAATATGATCAAAATATATCATATGAAATTCTCCAAGAATAATTTTTCCATCACTTCTCTATTTATATAAATATTTTTTATTAATTATTTTATACACTCCATATTTTATTCCCCACCACGCCAACCCCTCTTCCACATCCCATACCTCCTCCCCTCCCCCTGTCTCTATGTGGATGTCCCTACCCCTCACCCCACTTGACCTTTAAACTCCCTGGGGCCTCCAGACTCTTGAGGGTTAGGTGCAACATCTCTGAATGAACACAGACCCGGCAGTCCTCTATTGTATGTATTCTAGGGGCCTTCTATCAGCTGGTGTATGCTGCCTGTTTGGTGGTCCATTGAGATTCTGGGGGTCCAGATTAATTGAGACTGCTGGTCCTCCTACAGGATCACCCTCAACTTCATTCAGCCTTCCCTAATTCAACATGTGCATCTTACTCTTTCAGCTGCTTGTTGGGTCGTCCAGAATGCTATCATGCTAGGTCCCTTTTTGTGAGCACTCCATAGCCTCAGTGATAGTGTCAGGCCTTGGGACTTCCCTTTGTGCTGGATCCCAATTTGAGCCTGTTACTGGACCTTCTATTCCTCAGGCTCCTCTCCTTTTCCATCCCTGTAATTCTTTAAGACAGGAACAATTATGGGTCAGAGTTATGACTGTGGGTTGGCCCCCCTCTCCCTCATTTGAAGCCCTGTCTTCCTGCTGGAGGTAGGGTCTATAAGTTCCCTCTCTCTACTGTCAGGCATTTCATCTAGGGTCCCTCCCTTTTAGTTCTGTGAGTCTCTCACCTCCCAGGTCTCTGGTGCATTCTGGAGGGTCCCTCCAACCTATCTTCCGAAGTTTCCTGTTTCCATTCTTTCTGCTGACCCCAGGGCTTCCATACTTTTCCCATCCCCAATGTCTAATCGGGTTCCCTTCTAACCCCCTCCCCAGTCCCATCTGTTTTCTCTCCCACGTTCTTCCCTCCCTTCTCACATGTGATTGCTTTCTTCTCCCTCCCAAGTGGGACTGAGGTGTCCTCACTTGGGCACTTCAACTTGTCGAACATTTTGAGTTGTGTAGACTGTATCTCGGGCATTCTGTACTTATTTTTGGCTAATATCCACTTATTAGTGAGTATGCAAGTCCTTTTCTGTCTGAATTATCTCACTCAGGATGATATTTTCAGGTTGTTTTGATATGCATTTCTCTGATCACTAAGGACTTTGAACATTTTTTAGGTGCTTCTCAGCCATTTGCCTGCAAAGCTCAGGATGTCCTTGTTCTTAATAGCTGAGTAGTATTCCATTGTGTAAATGAACCACATTTTCTGTATCCATTTTTTTTGTCTTGGGACAACTAGGTTGTGTCCAGTTTCTGGCTATCACAAATAAGGCTGCTATGAACATAATGGAACACGTGCCCCTGTGACATGGTGGAGCATCATTTGGATATAATCCCAAGAGTGGTATAACTGGGTCTTCAGGAAGATCTATTTCCAATTTTCTGAGGAACCTCCAGATTGATTTCCAGAGTGGTTGTACCAGTTTGCAGTTCCACCAGCAATGGAGGAGTGTTCCTCTTTTTCCACATCCTCTCCAACATGTGTTGTAACCTGAGGTTTTGATCTTAGCCATTGGTATAAGGTGGAATCTCAGGGTTGTTTTGATATGCATTTCTCTGATTACTAAGGACTTTGAACATTTTTAAGGTGCTTCTCAGCCATTTGAGATCTCTCAGTTATGAAATCTTGGTTTAGCTCTATACCCCATTTTTTGATTGGATTGTTTGGTTTTTTTGGTGATTAGCTTCATGAGTTCTTTTTAAAGTTTGGATATTAGACCTCTATTGGATGTGGGGTTAGTGAAGATTTTTCCCATTCTGTAGGTTGCTGATTTGTCTTACTATGTCCTTTGCCTTACAGAAGCTTTCCAGTTTCATGAGATCCCATTTATCAATTCTTGATCATAGAGCATGAGCCATTGGAGTTCTGTTTAGGAAGTTTCCCCCTGTGCCAATGAGTTCAAGGCACAAGTTTTTTTTCCATTAGATTCAGTGTATCTGGTTTTATGTTAAGGTCCGTGATCCACTTGGACCTGAGTTTTGTGCAAAATGACAAATATGGGCCTATATTCATTTTTGTACATACAAACAGCTGGTTAGATCAGCACCATTTATTGAAGAGGCTTTCTTTTTTTCCATTGTTTTTGGCTTCTTTGTCAAAGATCAAGTTTCCGTATGTGTGTGGTTTTATTTCTGGGTCTTCAATTCTATTCTATTGATCCAAATGTCTGTTTCTGTACCAATACCTTGCAGTTGTATCACTATTGCTCTGTAGTAAAGCTGATGTAAGAGATGGTGATTCCCCCAGTCATCCTTTTGTTGTTAAGAATCGTTTTCGCTATTCTGGGTTTTTTGCCTTTCCAGATGAATTAGAGAATTGCTCTTTCCATGTCTGTGAAGAATTGTGTTCTGATTTTGATATGGACTGCATTGATGCTATAGATTGCCTTTGGTAGGATGGCCATTCTTACTATGTTAATTCTGCCAATCCATGAACAAGGAAGATCTCTCCATTTTCTGAGATCTTCTTTGATTTCTTTCTTAAGAGACTTGAAGTTATTGTCATACAGATCATTCACTTGTTTGGTTAGCTAACTCAAGATATTTTATATTATCTGTGGCTATGGTGAAGGGAGTTGTTTTCTTAATTTCTTTCTCAGCCTATCTGCCATGTGTATAAATGAAGGCTACTGATTTATTAGAGTTAATTTTATATCTGGCCAGTTTGCTGAAGTTATCAGCTGGAGAAGTTCTCTGGCAGATTTTTTTTGGGTCACTTATGTATACTATCATATCATCTGCAAATAGTGATACTTTTATTTCTTCTTTGCCAATTTGTATCCCCTTGATCTCTTTTTATTGGCTTATTGTTCTAGCTAGCACTTTGAGAACTATATTGAATAGATATGGGGAGAGTGGGCATACTTGTCCCTGATTTCAGTGGAATTGCCTCAAGTATGTTTCCATTTGATTTGATATTGGCTGTTGGTTTGCTTTTATTATGTTTAGGTATAATCCTTGAATTCCTGATCTCTCCAGTACTTTTAACAAGACGTGGTTTTTGATTTTTGTCAAATGCTTTCTCAGCATCTAATGAAATGATTATGTGGTTTTCTTCTTTTGAATTTGTTTATGTAGTGGTTTGCATTGATGGATTTTTGTATATTGAACCTTCCCTGCATCCCTGGAATGAAATGTACTTGATCGTGGTGGATGATCGTTTTGATGTGTTCTTGGATTCAGTTTGCAAGAATTTTATTGAGTATTTTTGCATCGACATTCATAAGTGATATTGATCTGAACTTTTCTTTTTTTGGTTGGGTCCTTGTGCAGCTTAGGTATCAGAGCAATTGTGGCTTCATAGAACAAGTTAGTTGGTGTTCCTTTTCTTTTTAATTTATGAAATAGTTTGAGGAAAATTGATATCAGGTCTTCTTTGAAGGTCTGGTAGAATTCTGCACTAAATCCATCTGGCCTGTGGCTTTTTAGGTTTGGGAAGTTTTTATTGACTTCTTCTATTTCCTTTCGCAATACAGGACTGTTTAGATAGTTTACCTGCTCTTGATTTAACTTTTGTATGTGGCATCTGTATAGAAAATCATCCATTTCTTCTGTATTTTCCAGTTTTGTTGAGTATAGGCTTTTATCTTAGGTTCTGATGATTTTTTGAATTTCCTCCATTTATGTTGTTATGCCTTATTTTTTGTTTCTGATTTTGTTAATTTGGATGCTGCCTCTCGGCCCTTTAGTTAGCTTTGCTAGGGGTTTATCTATCTTGTTAATTCTCTCAAAGAACCAGCTTCTGGTTTTATTGATTCTTTGTATTGTTTTCTTTGTTTCTATTTGGTTGATCTAGACCCCGAGTTTGACTGTTTCCTGCCTTCTACTCTTGGGTGAGTTTGCTTCTTTTTCTTCTAGAGCTTTCAGGTGTGCTGTTAAGTTGTTAGTATAAGATCTCTCCAGTTTCTTTACCAGGGCACTTAGTGCTATGAATTTTCCTCTTAGCACTGCTTTCATTGTGTCCCATAAGTTTGGGTATGATGTGTTAATATTTTCATTAAATTCCAGGAAGTCTTTAGTTTCTTTCTTTATTTCTTCCCTGATCAAGTTATAATTGAGTACAGAGTTGTTCAGTTTCCACTTGTATGTGGGCTTTCTGTATTTTTTGCTGTTCTTGAAGACCAGCCATAGGCCATGGTGATCTGATAGGATGCATTGGATTATTTCAGTTTTCTTGTATTGGTTGAGGTACTGAGAAGAAGGTGTATTCTTTTGTTTTAGGATGAAATGTTCTGTAGATATCTGTGAAATTCATTTTGTTCATAACCTCTCTTAGTGTCACTATGTTTTGGTTTAGCTTCTGTGTCAATGACCTATTCAATGGTGAGAGTGGGGTGTTGAAGTCTCCCACTGTTCTTATGTTTGGGGTTCAATGTGTGTTTTGAGCTTTAGTAAAGTTTCTTTTATGAATGTGGGTTCCCTTCCATTTGGGGCATAAATTTTCAGAATTGAAAGTTTATCTTGGTGGTTTTTCCCCTTGATAAATATGAAGTGTCCTTCTGCATGACACTTGATAACCCTTTGTTGAAAGTCTATTTTATTGGATATTAAGATGGTAACTTATGCTTGTTTTCTGGGACCATTTGCTTGGAAGACCCTTTTCCATTCTTTAGACTGAGACAGTGTCTGTCTTTGTTACTAAGGTGTATTTTTTGTATGCAGTAAAATGCTGAATCTTGTTTGCATATCCAGTCTGTTAGCCCATGTCTTTTTACAGGTGAGTTGAGTCCATTAATATTGAGAGATATTAAAGAGAGATGACTGTTGGTTCCTGATATGTTTGTTTTTACAGGTGGCTTTTGTGCTTGCATTCCTCTCCTTTTGGCTTTGTTGTGAGATGCTTAATATCTTATCCTTTCCTTGGTGCAGGTACCTTCCTTGTGTTGGAGTTTTCCTTCTAGGATCCTCTGTAGGGCTGGATTGGTAGATAGATACTTTTTAAATTTGGTTTCATCATGGAATATTTTGGTTTCTCCATCTATGTTGATTGAGAGTTTTGTTGGGTATAGTAGCCTGTGCTGACATTTGTGTTCTCTTAGGCTCTGCATGTCCTCTGACCAGGTTCTTCTGGCTTTCATAGTCTCTGTTGAGAAGTCTAGTGTAATTCTAATAGGTCTACCATTGTATGTTACTTGACCACTTTCCCTTGTAGCTTTTAATATTCTTTCTTTGTTCTGTGCGGTTAGTGTTTTAATTATTATGTGTCGAGAGGATATTCTTTTCTGGTCCCATTTATTTGTTGTTTTATAGGCTTCTTGTACCTTTATAGTCATCTCTTTCTTTAGGTTGGGGAGTTTTCTTCTATGATTTTGTTGAAACATTTTTGGGTCCTTTGAGCTGGGAATCTTTGTTCTCCTCTATTCTGATTATTCTTAAATTTGGTCTTTTCATTGTGTACTGAATTTCCTGTATACTTTGGTTTAGGAGTTTTTTATGTTTTGAATTTTCTTTGACAGTATGTCAATCTCTTCTATGGTATATTCTACACCTGAGATTCTCTCTTCTATCTTTCATATTCTGTTGTTGATACTTGCATCTGTAGTTCCTGACCTCTTTCCTAGGTTTTCCATTTCTGGGTTTATTGTTTCTACTTCCAATTTTAGGTCTTGGATCACTTTATTCAATTCCCTCACCTGTTTACCTGTATTTTCCTATATTTCTTTCAGTGAGTTATTCATATCCTCTTTAAATGATTCTATTACCTTTATGCGATAGCACCGGTTACCAATTTTCAGATGTATTGGTGTATTCAGGGTTTGGTATTGTAGGAGAACTGGATTCTGAAGTTCCTCCTGTATTTTGGCTTCTGTTGTTTATGGTCTTGTGCTTGTCTTTCACCATCTCGATATCCCTGGTGTTTGTTGGTTTGGGTAACTGTCTAGAGACTGCCTCATTTTTTCCTGGATATTGCCTCTTTTGTCCCTGGGTTGTTTCAGGTCTCTGGATAGGCCTGCAGCCTTGACTGTAGCTAAGGGGGGCGGTTCTTCACAGGGTCAGAGAAACTGCTGATTTGCTGCCCTGGCTGCAGTAGATCTCCTGAGAAGCTTTCAAAATGTTGGGTCTTCAGTGGAGCAATCAAGCTGTTGTCCAACTGCTCTGCAGCTGATCCTCAACTGCTCTGAATGTAGTGGATCCTCAACTGTTCTGGGTCCATCAGGTGCTCTGGGATGGGTCAGGATATTGTGTCTTCAAGGGAGCAGATTAGCTAGGAGTCTTCTCCAGCATGAAAGATCTGCAGAAGGGTCAACAACTTTTTAATAAAAGAGAAAAAGGACAAAGTCTACTCAACAAATGGTTCTAACAAATATGGTAGCCACCTGTAGAAGCATGAATTTAAATCTATCTTTCTCCCCCTGTATAAATTCAAACTGAGACAAAGACCTTAATTTACAAGGTAAAATTATGAAACTGCCAAGAAGAAATTCGTAAGAAGTATACCTCATGATGTACATATGAGAATTCTGTAAGTGTTCTGGCAGTTCAACATCTTGGAGATGCTTCAGGAGAAGATGGCCATAAATGCACAGAAAGTTCCACCTATCCTATCAGTTTCATCAGAAGTTAAAGATCCTCTAGCATGTGGACCAGTTCTGCACATATTGGTCTGTGGGAATAACAACATCTTGTAGCATTTGGAAAATAATGAACATATATCAAGCCTACTGGTCCTTGGGAATTTTCATCTTCTAAAACAAAGTAATGGACTTAGGGTAGAGACAGAATCAGGCTCTGGGCAAAGTCCACAGGAGTATGATGATCTCTATAACTCACAGCATAAGCTACGTACCCAGACAGGAGGCCTGACATGAATCAGTCCAATACATGATCCACAGAGAAAAACATAGGATAGAGTGTCTTGGTTTAAACAGTAGTCCTGAAGACAAAGGAGAGCAATTTGCCCTACATACAAGTTAGTTCTCTCAAACATTGCAAACTTCACAACTGAAATAAGAAGGGGGAGTTGAATTTGCAAAGTAAAATATATGAAAGAAAGAAAAAAGAAGGGAACAAAGAAAAAAGACAGACAGACAGATTCAACAAGCAAACCTAACTTCAGATGCCCAAGTCCTAGCCCAGAAAGTAAACTACATAAAAATCTCAGACAATACATATCTTTAACAAATTATGAATCTTATAATAATGGTACCAAATGCTGACTGAAATAGATGATGCAAATATATTATTTGACACTCTGAACAAAAGTTAACTCCAAATGGATCATCAACTTCAACATAAAATCAGATACACTAAAATTGATAGAATAGAAAGGTAAGTATAGACTCATTGGCACAAGGAAAGTCTTGTCAGAAAACTAGTTAAACTGGTGTTAAGTCAACAATTAATAAATATGACCTCAAGAAACTGAAAATCTTCTGCACAGCACAGAACACTATCATTCTGAGAAAGATGCTGCTTACAGATTAGAAAAAGATTTTTGCAAACGTACATTTCTAATAGAGGGTCTAATATCCAAAACATATAAAGAAATCAAAAACTAGATATCAAGAAAACAAATAACCCAACTAAAAATGGGATACGTATCTAAACAGACACTTCTTAAAACAGGAAGCTCAAATTGCTAAGAAACATTTTTAGAAATGTTCAGCATCCTAAGTAGTCTAGGAAATGCAAATCAAAAACTCCTTCGAGATTCTATCTTACACCCAGTAGGATGACTAAGATCAATAAAATAAATGACAACTCACGCTGATGAGGATGTGTAGTCATCCATTGATGATTCGAGTGCAAACTTGTACAGCCACTATGAAAATCACTGTAGTGGTTCCTTAGGAAGGTGGGAATCAATCTGCTTCAAGGTCCAACTATACCATTTTGGGGTATGTACCTGAAAAACATTTAACTCATATTACTACAGAGACATTTGCTAAACCACATTCATTGTTTCTCTAGTAATAACAGCCAGAAATTGAAAACAACCTATCTTTTAGCAAAAGAATGGATTTAAGTGTGGTGCATTTACACAATAGATTATTACCCAGCTGTTAAAAATCTGCAATTCACTCAAATAATCATGAAGAATAAAGTGACCCAGATCCAGAAAGAAAAATATAGTATGTTATTGCTTAAATGTATGTATTAGTTATTAAGTCAATGATAAGCAGACTACAATCCACAGCATTTGGTTAAAGAGAAATGGCTGGTGGGGACAGACAGATCTTTTTAGGAAAGGAAAATAGAATAGATGTTTTTTGGTGAATAATTGGGATTGTGAGGATCACATGTATAGAGGAAGAAAGAGGAGGAGGATGAAAATATGGAGACAACTAAAATTAAGGGGCATTTGAGGGGTAATTTGAAAAGCTAAAACATTAGAAGCTTCTTAAAATATATACATACATGAAGGCAATCCCAAATGAGATTTCTTTTTTTTTTTTTTTTTTTTTTTTTTTTTTTTAATACCATCTCATTTTATTTTTTTTTTTTTTTTTTTTTTTTTTTTTGTTTTTTAATTTAATTTTATTTTATTTTTTTAATTTACATTCCAAATCACTTCCCCTTTCCCGTTTCCTCCCTCCCCGAAAGTCCCATAAGCCCCCTTCCCTCCCTCTTTTCTCCGTTCAACCCCCTCTCATTACTCTGTCCTGGCGTTCCCCTACATCCAGTCTTTCCAGGACCAGGGGTCTCTCCTTCCATCTTTTTAGAAATCTATTGATATGCTGATTGTGTCTAGGGTATTCTGAGATTCTGGGTCAATATCCCCTTATCAGTGACTTCATACCATGTGTGATCTTTTGTGATTGGGTTACCTCACTAAGGATGATATTTTCAAGTTCTGACCATTTGCCTAGGAATTTCGTGAATTCATTGTTTTTAATTGCAGAGTAGTATTCCATTGTGTAAATATACCACATCTTCTGAATCCATTCCTCCGTTGAGGGACATCTGGGTTCTTTCCAGCTTCTGGCTATTATAAATAAGGCTGCTATGAATATAGTGGAGCATGTGTCCTTATTGCCTGCAGGTAAAGTCTCTGGGTATATGCCCAGGAGTGGTATAGCCGGATCCTCCGGAAGTGTCATGCCCAGTTTTCTGAGGAGCCGCCAGACTGCTTTCCAGAGTGGTTGTACCAGCCTGCAATTCCACCAGCAGTGGAGGAGTGTTCCTCTTTCTCCACATCCTCGCCAACAACTGCTGTCTCCTGTGTTTTTGATCTTAGCCATCCTGACTGGTGTGAGATGGAATCTCAGGGTTGTTTTGATTTGCATTTCCCTAATGACTAAGGATGATGAACATCTCTTTAGGTGCTTCTCAGCCATTAGATATTCTTCAGGTGAGAACTCTTTGTGGAGCTCTGTACCCCATTTTTTAATAGGGTTACTTGCCTCTCTGGAGTTTAACTTCTTGAGTTCTTTGTATATCTTGGATATTAGCCCTCTGTCGGATGTAAGGTTGGTAAAGATCATTTCCCAGTTAGTTGGTTGCCGCTTTGTCTTTTTGACGGTGTCTTTTGCCTTGCAAAAACTTTGTAATTTAATGAGGTCCCATTTGTCTATTCTTGATCTTAGAGTATAAGCTATTGGAGTTCTGTTCAGGAAATTCTCCCCTGTGCCCATATGTTCAAGGTTCTTCCCTAGTTTCCCTTCTATTAGTTTCAGTGTGTCTGGTTTTATGTGGAGATCTTTGATCCACTTAGAATTGAGCTTAGTGCAAGGAGATAAGGATGGGTCAATTTGCATTCTTCTGCATGTTGACCTCCAGCTGAGCCAGCACCATTTGTTGAAAAGGCTATCTTTTTTCCACTGGATGGTTTTAGCTCCTTTGTCAAAGATCAAGTGACCATAGGAGTGTGGATTCATTTCTGGGTCTTCAATTCTGTTCCATTGATCTACATGTCTGTTACTGTACCAATACCATGCAGTTTTTAACACTATTGCTCTGTAGTACAGCTTGAGGTCCGGGATACTGATTCCCCCAGAGGTTCTTTTACTCTTGAGAATAGTTTTAGCTATTCTGGGTTTTCTGTTATTCCAGATGAATTTTTGAATTGCTCTTTCTAACTCTATGAAGAATTGAGTTGGGATTTTGATGGGGATTGCATTGAATCTGTGTATTACTTTTGGTAAGATGCTCATTTTTACTATATTAATCCTGCCAATCCATGAGCATGGCAGATTTTTCCATCTTCCGAGGTCTTCTTCAATTTCTTTCTTCAGAGACTTGAAGTTCTTGTCATACAGATCTTTCACTTGTTTGGTTAGCGTCACGCCAAGATACTTAATATGGTTTGTGGCTATCGTAAAGGGTATTATTTCTCTTACTTCTTTCTCAGCCTGCTTATCCTTTGAGTATAGGAAGGCTTCTGACTTGCTTGAGTTGATTTTATATCCGGCCACTTTGCTGAAGTCGTTTATCAGCTGTAGGAGTTCTCTGGTGGAGTTCTTTGGGTCGCTTATGTATACTATCATATCGTCTGCAAATAGTGATAGTTTGACTTCTTCCTTTCCAATTTGTATCCCTTTGACCTCTTTTTCTTGTCTAATTGCTCTAGCTAGAACTTCAAGTACTATATTGAAAAGATATGGAGAGAGAGGGCAGCCTTGTCTAGTCCCTGATTTTAGTGGGATTGCTTCAAGTTTCTCTCCGTTTAGATTGATGCTGGCTACTGGTTTGCTGTAAATTGCTTTTACTATGTTTAGATATGGGCCTTGAATTCCTGATCTTTCCAAGACCTTTAGCATGAAAGGATGCTGAATTTTGTCAAATGCTTTCTCAGCATCTAATGAGATGACCATGTGGTTTTTTTCTTTGAGATTGTTTATGTAGTGGATTACATTGATGGATTTCCTTATATTGAACCATCCCTGCATCCCTGGGATGAAGCCTACTTGATCGTGGTGAATGATCGTTTTGATGTGTTCTTGGATTCGGTTGGCAAGAATTTTATTGAGTATTTTTGCATCGATATTCATAAGAGAGATTGGCCTGAGATTCTCTTTCTTTGTCGGATCTTTGTGTGCTTTTGGTATTAGTGTAATTGTGGCTTCATAGAACGAGTTGGGTAGTGTTCCTTCTGTTTCTATTTTGTGGAACAGTTTGAAGAGTATTGGTGTTAGGTCTTCTTTGAAGGTCTGATAGAATTCTGCACTAAAACCATCTGGACCTGTGCTTTTTTTGGTTGGAAGACTTCCAATGACAACTTCTATTTCTTCAGGGGTTATAGGACGGTTTAGATGGTCTACTTGATCCTGATTTAATTTTGGTACTTGGTATCTGTCAAGGAAATTGTCCATTTCCTCAAGATTTTCTAGTTGTGTTGAATACAGGTTTTTGTAGTAGGATCTGATGATTTTTTGAATTTCCTCAGTTTCTGTTGTTATCTCTCCCTTTTCGTTTCTGATTTTATTAATTTGGATACTATCTCTGTGCCCTCTGGTTAGTCTGGCTAAGGGCTTATCTATCTTGTTGATTTTCTCAAAGAACCAACTCCTCGTTTTGTTGATTCTTTGTATGGTTTTATTTGTTTCTACTTGATTGATTTCAGCCCTGAGTTTGATGATTTCCTGCCTTCTACTCCTCTTTGGTGTATTTGCTTCTTTTTGTTCCAGGGCTTTCAGGTGTGCCATTAAGCTGTTAGTGTATGCTGTCTCCCGTTTCTTTTTGGCGGCACTCAGGGCTATGAATTTTCCTCTTAGCACTGCTTTCATTGTGTCCCATAAGTTAGGGTATGTTGTGCCTTCATTTTCATTAACTTTCAAAAAGTCTTTGATTTCTTTCTTTATTTCCACCTTGACCAAGTTATCATTGAGTAGAGCATTGTTCAGCCTCCATGTGTACGTGGGTTTTCTTTTGTTTTTGTTGCCATTGAAGACCACCCTTATTCCATAGTGATCTGATAGGAGGCATGGGATTATTTCTATCTTCTTGTATCTGTTGAGGTCTGATTTGTGACCAATTATATGGTCAATTTTGGAGAAGGTACCATGAGGAGCTGAGAAGAAGGTGTATTCTTTAGCTCTAGGATGAAATGTTCTATATATATCAGTTAGTTCCATTTGGTCCAAGGCTTCAATTAGATTCACTGTGTCCCTGTTTAGTTTCTGCTTTCCTGAACGATCCATTTCAGAGAGCGGGGTGTTGAAGTCACCCACTATTATTGTGTGCGGTGCGATGTGTGCTTTGAGTTTTAGTAAAGTTTCTTTTACGAATGAGGGTGCCCTTGCATTTGGAGCATAGATATTCAGGATTGAGAGTTCTTGATGGTGGATTTTTCCCTTGATCAGTATGTAGTGTCCTTCTGTGTCTTTTTTGATGACTTTGGGTTGAAAATCAATTTTATCCGATATTAGGATGGCTACTCCACCTCGTTTCTTGGGGCCATTTGCTTGTAAAATTGTTTTCCAGCCTTTTACTCTGAGGTAGTGTTTGTCTTTGACACTGAGGTGCGTTTCCTGCATGCAGCAAAAAGCTGGGTCCTGTTTACGTATCCAGTCTGCTAGTCTATGTCTTTTAATTGGGGAATTGAGACCATTGATATTAAGAGAGATTAAGGCATAGTGATTATTGCCATCTGCCATTCTTGACGCTATCTTTATGTTTGAGTGGTTATCTACTTTTGGGTTTGATTCAAGAAGGTTATTATCTCATTTTTTCCAGGGTGTTGTTTCTCTCCCTGTATTGGAGGTTTCCACCTATTATCCGTTGCAGGGCTGGATTTGTGGAAAGATATTGTGAAAATTTGGTTTTATCATGGAATATCTTGGTCTCTCCATCTATGGTGATTGAGAGTTTTGCTGGGTATAGTAGTCTAGGCTGGCATTTGTGCTGTCTTAGTGTCTGCATGAGATCTGCCCAGGATCTTCTGGCTTTCATAGTCTCTGGTGAGAAGTCTGATGTGATTCGGATAGGTCTTCCTTTGTATGTTACTTGGCCCTTTTCTCTTACTGCATTTAGTATTCTTTCTTTGTTTAGAACATTCGGTGTTTTGATTATTATGTGACGGGAGGTATTTCTGTTCTGGTCCAGTCTGTTTGGAGTTCTGTAGGCTTCTTGTATGTTCATCGGCATCTCTCTCTTTAAGTTAGGGAAGTTTTCCTCCATAATTTTGTTGAAGATGTTTACTGGCCCTTTAAGTTGCAAATCTTCACTCTCATCTATACCTATAATCCTTAGGTTTGGTCTTCTCATTGTGTCCTGGATTTCCTGGATGTTTTGGGTTACGCGTTTTTTGCATTTTGCATTTTCTTTGACTGTTGAGTCGATGCTTTCTATGGAATCTTCAGCACCTGAGATTCTTTCTTCCATCTCTTGTATTCTATTGTTGATGTTTGCATCTATGACTCCTGATTTCTTCCCAAGGTTTTCTATCTCCAAAGTTGTCTCCCTTTGTGATTTCTTAGTTGTTTCTACTTCCTTTTTTAGTTCCTGGATGGATTTGCTGAGATCCTTCACTTGTTTGTTTGTATTTTCCTGTATTTCTTTAAGGTAATTTTGCATTACCTCTTTCAGGATTTCTTCCTGATGACCCACGTTCTCCTGCATTTCTCTGAGCGATTTTTGTGTTTCCTCCTCATGGGATTCCATCTGTTGATCCATCGTCTCCTGCATTTCTTTAAGCAGTTCTCGTGTTTCCTTTGTAAGGGCATCTAACCGTTGATTCATTTCTTTAAGCAATTTTTGTGTTGCCTCCTTATGGGCATCCGTCTGTTGACCCATATTCTTCTGCATTTCTTTATGCAAATTTTGTGATTCCTTTGTGAGTGCATCTACCCGTTGATTCATCTCGTTAAGCGATTTTTGTGTTGTCTCCTTGTGCGCCTCCATCTTTTGATCCATGTTCTCCCGCATTTCTCTAAGCGATTTTTGTGTTTCCTTTGTAAGGGCTTCTAACCGTTGATTCATGGTCTCCTGTAACTCTTTATGAGATTTATTTGTGTCCTTCTTGTGATCCTCTAATAGCATCATGAGAAGTGATTTTAAATCCAGATCTTGTCTTTCGGGTGTGGTGGGGTATCCAGGACTTGCTGCTGTTGGAGAGTTGGGTTCGGATGGTCCTACATTACTTTGATTACTGTTAGTAACATTCCTACGTTTGCCTTTTGCCATCTGGATACCTCTGGTGTTAGTTGGTCCTGCTGCCACTGGCTGTTGGTTGGACCTCCTGTGAGCCTGCAAAGCTATTTCTGCCCCCCCCTGGATTACCAGGATTCCCCTGGCACCGATTTCTGGGGCCTGCCTGCTCCTGAGTGACTTTGGAGCCCTAATGTGCTTTGCCCCAAGTGATCTTATATTGGGGAGGCCTTGCACATCTAAAGGCTCAGCCTAGTGGATTCCTGGAGCAGAGGTCGCCAAAGGGAGGCTGGCAGGCTCCTGCCCTGTGCAGGGGTGTGTGATCTCTCCTGGGGGGGGGAGGGGGGGTCCCTCTGCCAGGCAGAAGTCCCACAGCAGATCTGGCGCGCTGGTCACTGCAGATCAGCCCAGCACCTGGGAGCAGGTTACACACAAGCTGCCTGAACCCGAAGCGATATTATGCCTGTCTGTCTCTGAGCCTGGTGGTCCCAACTACCTGGTCACTGGAGCAAAGATGGCGGAGGGCACTCTCCGTGGCGCCGCTCACCCTGTGGTCACGATGGCCCGCCGATCTGGCACCCAGACGACCACAGCGCCAACCCGCCCTCGGGCACAGAAGGAAGCCCCAACAGGCCGTGTCCCAAGTGATGTTATATTGGGGGGAGAGCCTGGGTACCGGTCTCTCCAGCGCAGTCCGCGGGAACAGAGGTCGCGGAAGGGAAGCTGGCGGGCTCCCTCCCTGCGCAGGGTCCCTCCACCAGGCAGAAGGTCCCACCGCGGAACTGGCGCGCTGGTTACTGCAGATCAGCCCAGCACCTGGGAGCAGGTTACACCCAAGCTGCCTGAAACTGAAGCGATATTATGCCTGTCTGTCTCTGAGCCTGGCGGTCCCAACTACCTGGTCACTGGAGCAAAGATGGCGGAGGGCAGTCTCCGTGGCGCCGCTCACCCTGTGGTCACGATGGCCCGCCGATCTGGCGCCCAGACGACTACAGCGCCAACCCGCCCTCGGGCACAGACGGAAGCCCCAACAGGCCGTGTCCCAAGTGATGTTATATCGGGGGGGAGAGCCTGGGTACCGGTCTCTCCAGCGCAGTCCGCGGGAACAGAGGTCGCGGAAGGGAAGCTGGCGGGCTCCCTCCCTGCGCGGGGTCCCTCCAGCAGGCAGAAGGTCCCACCGCGGAACTGGCGCGCTGGTTACTGCAGATCAGCCCAGCACCTGGGAGCAGGTTACCTGAGATTTCTAAATAATGGGAGAGATAGAGCCCAACTCTTGTCACATGTGAATCTTTTATTACCAGGATAGGTTTTATCGAATTGAGTTGTTAGGCAAAAGGTTCCACAGTAATTCCCAAACAACACAGATTTTTGTCAAGGTTTTAGATTGCTTTCTATAACTGATGGCAAGGCTCAAGTGCTGAAGCCAACACCTATACAACTCATTGAAAATGGAGAAGTTTAGCTCGTCCTTAAGCAGTCATTAATATTCTCCCAGCCAAAAAAAGCCCAGGACCAGAAGGGCAGAAGGGTTTAGTGCAGAGTTCTATAAGATCTTCAGAGAAAACCTAATACCAATACTCTTCAAACTATTCCAAAAAATAGAAACAGAAGGAACACTATGCAATTCGTTCTATGAAGCTACAATTACACTGATAGCTAGACCACACAAAGACTCAACAAAGAAAGAGAATTTCAGACCAATTTCCCTTATGAATATCAATGAAAAATAATAAAATTCTTGCAAACTGAATCCAAGAACACATCAAAACAATCATCCATCATGATCAAATACGCTTCATCCCAGGGATGCAGAATGGTTCAATATACAGAATTCCATCAACATAATCCACTATATAAATAAACTCAAAGGAAAAAACCATATGATCATTTCATGAGATGCTGAGAGAGAAAGCATTTAACAAAATCCAGTACCCCTTCATGATAAAAGTCTCGGAAAGATTAGGAATTCAAAGCCCATACCTAAACATAGTAAAAGCTATATACAGGAAACCAGGAGCCAAAATCAAACTAAATAGAGAGAAATGTGAAGTCATCCCACTGAAATCAGGGACTAGACAAGACTGCTCACTCTCTCTGTAACTATTCAATATAGTACTGGAAGTCCTAATCAGAGAAATTAGACAACAAAAGGAGGTAAAAGAGATACAATTGGAAAGGAAGAAGTCAAATTATCACTATTTGCAGATGATATGATAGTATACTTAAGTGACCCCCCTAATTCCACCACAGAACTCCTAAACATGATAAACAACTTCAGCAAAGTGGCTGGATATAAAATTATCTCAAACAAATAAATCATTGACACTCCTCTACTCAAAGGATACACAGACTGAGAAAGAAATTAGGGAAACAACACCCTTCAAAATAGTGACAAATTATATAAAGTATCTTGGTGTGACTCTAACTAAGCAAGTGAAAGTCTGTATGACAAGAACTTCAAGTCTCTGAGGAAAGAAATTGAAGAAGATCTCAGAAGCTGGAAATATATCCCATGCTCATGGATTGGCAGGATTAATATCTTGGCAATCTTTCCAAATGCAATCTACAGATTCAATGCAATCCTTATCAAAATTCCCACTCAATTCTTCATAGAGTTAGAAAGAGCAATTTGAAAACTCATCAGGAATAACAAAAAACCCAGGACAGCAAAAACTATTCTCAGCAATAGAAGAACTTCTGATGGATTCACCATCCCTGACCTCAAGCTGTACTACAGAGCAATCATGGGAAAAAAAAACCTGCATGGTATTGGTACAGTGACAGGCAGGTAGATCAAGGGCATATAATTGTACATCCAAAAATAAACCCACACACCTATGGTCATTTGATCTATAAATTCATGAAATTCTTAGGCAAATGGATGAAACTAGAAAATATCCTGAGTGAGCTAACCCTGTCACAAAAGAACACACATTGTATGCACTCACTGATAAATGGATACTAGCCCAGAAGCTTGAAGTACCCCAGATAAAATTCACAGACCACATGAAGCTCAAGAAGAAGGAAGACCAAAGTGTGGATACTTTGGTCCTTCTTATAAGGGGGATCAGAATACCCATGGGAGAAGATACAAAGTATGGAGCAGAAACTGAAGGAAAGACCTTCCATAGACTGCCCCAACCGGGGATACATTCCATATAGAGTTACCAAACCAAGACACTATTGTGGATGCAAACAAGTGCTTGCTGACAGAAGCCTGATACAGCTGTCTCCTGAGAGGCTCTGCCAGTGCCTGACAAATAAAGCAGGAGGCTCTCAGCTAACCATTGGACCGAGCACAGGATCCCCAGTGGTGGATCTTGAGGAAGGACCCAAGGAGCTGAAGAGGTTTGCAGCCCTATAGGTGGAATAACATTATGAACCAACCAGTACCCCCAGAGCTCCCAGGGACGAAACCACCAACCAAAGAGTACACATGGAGGGACCCATTGCTCCAGTCACATATGTAGCAGAGGATGGCCTTGTTAGACATCAATGAGAGGAGAGGCCTTTGGTCCTGTGAAAGCTCAATACCTCAGTGTAGGAGAATGCCAGGACAGAGAAGCGGGAGTGGGTGGTTTGGTGAGCAGGGGGAGGGGTGACGGGATAGAGGGTTTTCGGAGGGGAGATGAGGAAAGGAGATAACATTTGAAATGTAAATTTTAAGAATATCTAAGAATAAAAACAGCTCAGGTGATAGCACAGGTTGTTGAGGATGTAGAGAAAGAAGAACACTCCTCCACTGCTGGTTGGATTGCAAACTGGTACAACCACTCTGTAAATCAATCTGGAGGTTACTCAGAAAATTGGAAATAGATCTACCTGAAGACCCAGCTATACTATTCTTGGGAATATACCCAAAAAAATGCCCCACCAGGCCAAAGGGAAACGTGTTCCACCAACATATGCCCCACAACAGAAGAATGGATACAAAAAAATGTGGTTCATTTACACAATGGAATACTACTCATCTATTAAGAGTCATGACATCCTGAGTTTTGCAGGCAAATGGATGAAGCTAGAAAATATCATCTTGAGTGAGGTAACTCAGACCCAAAAGGACATGCATGGTATGTACTCACTAATAAGTGGATATTAGCCCAAAAAATGTATAGAATGCACAAGATACAGTCCATAGAATTCAAAAAGGTTAACAAGACAACATCCTCAAGTGAGGATGTCTCAGTCTCACTTGGGAGGGAGAATAAAGCAATCACAGGAGGGAGAAGGAAGGAGGGGACCTGAGAAAGAAAGAGGACAGGGAGGGGAAGAAGGGAACATGATCAGGTGAGGTAAAAGGACTGAAGCCTTGAGGGTCGAAAGAAAGATTGGAAACAGGCATCCTCAAGAGGTAGGATGTGGGGAGGGGGGAACCCTCCAGAATGTACCAGAGACCTGGGAGGTGATAAACTCTCAGGACTCAAAGGAAGGGACCGATGAAATGCCCTGCATGGGGAGAGTGAACTTGTAAAACCCACCTCCAGAAGAAAGACAGGGCATCAAGTGAGAGAGGGGGTTACCATCCCACAGTCAAAAACTCTGACCCATAATTGTTCCTGTCTGAAAGAACTTCAGGGACAAAAATGGAGAAAAGCCTGAGGAAAATCAGGGCCAGTGCCAGGCCCAAAGTGGGATCCAGCTCAAGGAAAAAACCCCAAAGCCTGACACTATTACAGAGGCTATAGAGTGTTCACAAAGGACCTATCATAACTGTCCTCCAAAAGATCCAACAAGAAGCTGAAAGAGTCAGATACAGATATTTGCACCCAACAAATGGACAGAAACTACTAACCCTTGTGGTTGAATTAGTGAAAAGCTGAATGAAGCTGAGGAGGAGGGTGACTCTGTAGGAGGATCAGCAGTTTCAATTAACCTGGACCCCCAAGATCTCTCAGACACGGACCACCAACTGGGCAGCATACAACAGCTGATATGAGGTTCCCAACACATATTCAGCAGAGGACTGCTGGGTCTGGGTTCAATCAGAGAAGATGCACCTAACCCTCAAGATACTGGAGGCCTCAGGGAATGGATAGGTCTGGTGGGGTGGAGGTGGGAAGTATTCTCATGGAAACAAGTGGGAGTAGGAGGTATGGGATGTGGAATAGCCAGAGGGTGGACCAGGATGGAGATAAAATCTGGAGTGGAAAAAAAGATTAAATAAAACTTATAAAAAGCAAACTATTAAAAGGACTGGGTCTAAGTCTTGTATTCTTAAATGAGTTGCATAAGCACAATGCCTGTCCAGTAGTAACAAACTTTAATTTTAAATTTTTATCAGTATACAAAGAAATATACTAATGAAAATCTTAAAACTGTATCAATATATAAGCTCTGTACCAGTGTAAGAAAATATAACTTCAATTTTTTATCAAAATATAAAGATTTCTACCAATGTAAGACTATGGCTATAAAGTGCTTTGTTTAAAAGTAAATTTAACAGTCCATTCCCATATATCTAATTCGCTATAATATTACAATATCCCCCCTTTTCCCCTTTTAGTTCCCTTCCCTTTATCTAAACAAAGAAAGGATATAAAAGAGGAAAGAAAAGCTAGAAATCCCTGAGTCTAAGTTCTCTATTTAAATTCCTCACTGTTCAAAATTGGAACCATTTCCAAATTATCCCTTAAAGTGACAATGTATCTATAATTCATAAAATAACCAAAGTCAGACACCCAAACTTAAAGGATTGGGGCAATGGTTTCCCATCACTGCCTGCTGCTGAACTGGGGTGAATAATTTCTTTTTTGCTTTTAAGGAGTGGGGAGGGGCAAGAAAATTTCCAAAAAAACCCAAAAAACAAAAAAAACCAAAACAAACAAACAATTGTTAGACTTAACGCTAGCTGTAACATTTGTTGTCCAGTCTCTGTATGCTGAGAGAGCTCAGGGAAGGGCTTACCTGAAGTCTGAACGGGAACCATCTGAAAGGCTGGATGAACCAAGAGTCATTGGGGATTAGCAGCCTTTCCTGAAGCTGTTTTGGAAACAAGTCTCTAGAAATAGCATTAGGTGAGGTAGAACCAGGCAGAGATCTAAAAGATCAAGTCATTTCAGCATCCCCCAGGGTGAATCACTGCCAGATCTGTGTCTTGGAATTTTAATTCTGTAATATATGAGTATTGCAATCAATTTTAGCTTTATAAAGTTATTTGCATGGATTGTGCAGGGTGCACAGATCAGTTAAGGATGAATTTTTGCTCCTAGTTTGAGCAGGTGAAAGATTTTATGAGTTAGTTTGATCAATAACCAAATTGTAATAAATCTTCGTTCATGTCATATGATGAATTTTGAGGATTCCGTAACCAACAAGATTTATTGACTGTGTATACCTGAAGCTTTGGCTAAAGACATTTACATGTCTGTCACACAACCTCCAGTAGGATCTGTGTGACAAGTTCGACAGACTGAGGTGATTGATCTCAACAGGGGGAGGCCTCCTGGAACCAGTTATGGAACTCTTCACTGTAGAAAAATTATTGAGCTGTAGCAATACTGTAGCTGTACAAAAAAAAGCTGTACAAAAGCTCTTGGCAACTTATGTGTCTTATGTTTTCTATTCCCTTTCCTGTTTACTAGATGTTCCTGATAGCCCAGACTAAGATCTTAAGCAAGAATGTTGGGTACAAAACTATCACTTGAGATGGAGTCATTAATCATGACCTCATCTCTGGGAAAACCAGCACTTCACTTTAAAAGTCATGTATAAGATAGTATTGATAAATGTAAACTTTCCCAAGAATATTTTATATGGCTGCACATGTGTCAATGGAAGTAGGTTTTGCTATATTGTTTAAGAAAGCCTTAAATAAAAAGAATTAAAACAGTTTAAACTTATGCTTTGAAGATTTACATAAAAACAGGAGCTAGAAGTTAAACAGTACCTGATCATAAAAATTCATTAGTGTATTCTTGGAAATTTGCCACCTAGCCTTAGATGGTTTTTTTATTCTTACGTACCAAATGGTCATAATAATATCTGTTCTACCTGGCTGTTTTTACTGGAAGCACTTTTTTGAAGTTCTAATACTTACATGATTTTGTATTTTGTATTTTGCTGTACCCAGTGATTATTGCCATGTCTGTTCTGTTGTACTGTTTCACTGAACACAGCTTTTCAGTGTTGTAATACCTGTTTCTCTATGTATAAAAACCCTTGCCTTAGAGCTGCAAAATACACTCAGATTCAAACTGCCTCTGTGTTTGCTTCTGTTTGTCACAGCTGAATCCTTTCCCACCTGGCTCAAGAAACCACATCCCAGGGACCCCCTAACCCCTGCTGGGGTGGTCTGTGGCATATATTTCAGTCAATTTCAGGGCTGTTCCTATGTAGAGGGATCAGCAATTTAAGTTACCTGTCCTGTTTGGTCTTCTTAAATTTTCCTTTCCTGTCTGAAGCCAAGATCTCAAGGTCCGTTCCCCTAATAAATTTCATTTTTAAAACGTAATTGTGTATCAGCTTCATTCTAGTATTAACAGGATGCTTAGTCTGTATTAAAAAATTCAAGAGACCACTAAATGTGAGTTTTTAATATAGGAGTCTACAGAGTAGGCGGTCAGCATGGATCTGACATTAAACAATGG
Source organism: Tokudaia tokunoshimensis (assembly GCA_036184795.1). Lineage (NCBI taxonomy): Eukaryota > Metazoa > Chordata > Mammalia > Rodentia > Muridae > Tokudaia > Tokudaia tokunoshimensis. The sequence continues at coordinate 28,387,186 of BTHU01000006.1, read as the reverse complement.
TCCTGAAGAAATGGTTCAGGAGTTAAAAGCACCAGCTGATCTTGCAAAGGACCTAGATTTAGTTCCATGCACCCACATGGGAACTCACAACCATCTAGTTCCAGGGACTATGAAACCCTCTTTGGCCTCTCTGGCTACTGCAATGCACATTAGGAACAGACACACATGAAGGCTAAACACTTATGCACCTAAAATAAAAATAAATAAATAAATTTTTAAAATATACTCCATGATCACAAGTAAGTTCTGCTCTCTTTATCCTATAGCCTGGTTCTCCAAGAATAACAGGGCCCAAGACCTTAGCATAACTGACTCCATGATGGAATGCCATTCAGACTGTAACTCTCAGTACATGGATTGCACCACCTGCCAAAAGTGAAAGCAAAGACATAATCCACCAATGTTCACAATTATGGGGAAATCTCTAAAGGTACTAACCTTGCTTTTTTACTTCTGTGGTTCCACTTCTGGCTAACTGTTCTTGTTAATTGAATTATGTCAAAACAGAACATGGGTTTTGTGTTTAAAAGTTCACCCTGAGAAAGGCTCAGGTTACACTATGATCCCAAACACCCAGCATAGCTGCTGATCAGCTAATAAAGACGTTCTATCGTAACCAATGTCCAAGCAGTCTTCTCTGGTGAGTCCCTACAACACTTGGCACTACAATCTTCACATTCTTCTAGTATAGCCTCCAATCTCAAATTGTTTCATGGTGCAAAATATAATCTAGTTAATATCTTGGGTCTTGAGATTACCTCCTTCCCTGTTTATGTTCTTGGTCATGTGGTAGACTGTCATTTTTCAAGTCTTAGAGCTACAAGACCGGTAGGCATCAGTTACTAGTGGAAACAGGGACCTAGTGTCTCCTGCTCATCTGTGACTCATGATGAGCTCTAAAACTAATTCATACTGAAAATCAACCTTAATGATTTATTCTGTATAATTTCTTTCTCATTTTCTTTTATTTTTGTTGAATTTTCAAATTGATTTTTAACTTTTTTATTCAATCTAACAATTTATAACTCTTTTAGCATAAGATTGATATTCTGGTCACGTATCTAAAAGCATCAGATTATGTTGATATGCTGTGGTATTTGTTAATTGCTATTTTAATGGGTTTCTGAGTTAGCCCTCTTGTACAAAGAATAAAGCAACATCTGACTGCAGTTAGCATTCTTGCTATAATTATTAGGGAGGTTAGGACTGAAGTCATCAGCCCTTTCTGCTCTTCATAATAACCTCTTTGTCAGTGTTAAGTGGATCATGCCTTTGTGTATGTGTGCTAAGTATTCTTAAAGGACCTTATTGGTAACAACTTCCTTCTTTGTCCTTCACCACTATACATCTTTTTGACTGACACATAGAAATGGTTGCTCACATTATTATTTTTGAATTCCCATAACACAAGATTTTTTGCTAAGCCATGTAACACAATATTCAACCTCTGGGTCACAACTCCTTTGAGGTGTTCAAAATGCCCTTTCACAAAAGTCACCTAAGACCATTGAAAATGTCAGATATTTACATTATGATTCAAAACAGTAACAAAATTACAGTTATGAAGCATCAATGAAAATAAATTTATGGTTGGGAGTCAGTACACCATGAGGAAATGTATTAAAGGACCACAGCATGAAGAAGGTTGAGAACCACTGGCATAACATATAATATGACTGTAGTCATTTATTTGCATATTGGATTTCTTTACTGTTATCTTAGACTGAACTTTGACTTTTTAGAGAAACTGAAAAAGATGAGTAAGTAATATTGACCTGGCTAATTTTAGCTCAAGTACTATAATTATCACCTTATCTCTATCGGCAGCCAAAGTAGAATCTGTATGTTATTGGTCTGTGGACTCTGTCTGTCTGACTTGAGTCCATGTATTCATAACAGGTGCTGAATGCTTAAAATGAATGCTGCCATAGATTTGTGAGTAGACAAGAATGCTGAGGTCATCAGGATGTACTGTGGGTACAGAGTATACTCTAATACATCTGCAGCCCAATTCTCAGTGTGCATATTTCTTCACATTTAAAGGTATTAGCTTATAGAACAATTTTCACACAAACCATGCCTCTTATGACCCTTTCCAGGCTAATACTTTTTGCATTGGATTGTCATGGTAATGGCTTGGTTTTAGTCTCAACAAACAAGAAAGCTATTCCACCCAATTGATTAAAGGCTTTGTAACAGGAACCCAGACCTTAGCACAACTGATACCATGATGGATAAGTACCATATTACACTCATTCAGACTTTAATATTCAGCGTATTAAATACAAATACAGAAACAGTACAAAAATACAAAAGCAAACAGTCAAGACATGTGTACTCTAGATGCAGCCTTATGTGTCAGGCCCTGTGAAAAACAATTTATCTGAAGCACAGTACAAGAATTTGAAAATAGATATTATGAATATGTTCAAAGACCTTAAAAAGGATTTGAATAAATGCCTTAAAAAGACCATAAAATATGAGTAAATAATTATATGAAATTAAAAAAAACAATTCAAAGTAAATGAAAGTAAAATTTAAGAAAGATATAGAATCCAAAAAAGAAATAAAATTAAAAATGAAAAAACTCAGCATGAGATGTAAAGAAACAGAGGAGACAATTTCAGCCATTGAAAACAGAATAACAAGAAATGGATTGCTCCATCAAAGAAAATGTTAAATCTTTTTTTTTAATTTTATTTTATTTTCTAAGTTTTTTTTATTTACATTCAAAATCATTTCCCCTTTCCCGTTTCCTCCTTCCCCGAAAGTCCCATAAGCCCCCTTCCCTCCCTCTTTTCCCCATTCAACCCCCTCTCGCTTCTCTGTCCTGGCATTCCCCTACATCCAGTCTTTAAAATTCCAGAACAAAATAGCCCAGAAATCTGAGACAACGTGAAAAAAACAAATTTAGGAATGGAAGAAAATCCCCCTATATAAAAGAATCAACAAACCAAGAGCTGGTTCACTGAGAAAATCAACTAGGTAGACAAACCCTTAGCCAAACTAAAAAGCATAAAGATAGTATCCAAATTGACAAAATCTGAAATGGAAAGGGAGACAGCATGTGTTGCTGAGGAACTAAAGAAAGAGAAACATTCCTCCATTGTTGGTTTGATTGCAAATTGGTACAACCACTCTGCAAATCAATCCTCAGAAAATTGGAAATAGATCTACCTGAAGACCCAGCTATACCACTTTTGGGCACACACCCAAAAGTTGTCCCACCATACCATAGGGCACAACTCCAGTATACTCATAGTGGCCTTATCTATGATAGCCAGAAGCTGGAAACAATCCAGATGTCCCACACAGAAGAATGGATAAGAAAATGTGGTTCATTTACACAATGGAATACTACTCAGCTATTAAGAATGATGACATCATGAGTTTTGCAGGCAAATGAATGGAACTGGAAAATATCATCCTGAGTGACGTAACTCAGACCCAAATGGACATACATGGTATGTACTCAGTAATAAGTGGATATTAACCAAAAAAATTTACAGAATACCTGGTATACAATCCACAGAACTCAAGAAGGTTAACAAGCAGAAGGGTCCAAGTGAGGATGTTTCAATCCCACTTGGGAAGGAGAAGAAAGCAATCACAGGAGACAGAGGGAGGGAGGGATCTTGGAGGGAGAGGGGATAGGGAGGGGAAAAGGGGAATATGATTAGGTATGGGGGAGACAGGAGAGAAGCCCTAAGGGCCAACAGAATAAATGGAAATATGCACCCTCGGGGGTGGGAGGTGGGGGGACCCTGTAGAAAGTACCAGACACCTGGGAGGTGAGAGGCTCTCAGAACTCAGAAGGAGGGACATTGGATGAAATGCCCAACAGTGGGGACAGGGAACTTATAGAGTCCACCTCCAGTAGAAAGACTGGGCATCAAGTGGAGGGATAGGGTTGCCATCTCACAGTCAAAAACTCTGACCCAGAATTGTTCCTGTCTAAAAGAACTGCAGGAACAAAAAAGGAGAAGAGACTGAGGGAAAGGTGGTCCAGAGCCTCCTCTCAAGGGGAAGCTCCAGGTCCTGACACTTTTACTGATGCTTACAAACAGGGTCCTAGCATGGCTGTCCTCTGAGAGGCCCAACCAGTAGCTGACTGAGACACATGCAGATACTTACATTCAATCCTTGGACTGGAGTCAGAGATCCCTGTGGTTGTATTAGAAAAAGGCTGGAAGAAGCTGGAGAGGAGAGCAATCTTATAGGAAAGCCAGCAGTCTCAACTAACCCAGACTCCTGAGATCTCTCAGACACTGAGCCACCAACCAGGCAGCATACATGAGTTGGCCTGAGGTTCCAGACACATATTCAGCAGAATACTGTCTGGTCTAGCCTTAGTGGAAGAAAATGCATCTAACCCTAGAGAAACACGAGGTCACATGGAGTGGGGAAACGTTGCAAGGGCGGAACATCCTCTTGGGGACAGGGGAAGGAGGAATGGGATGAGGAACTATGGGAGAGGGAACCGGGATCGGGGCAATGACTGGATTGTGAAAAAAATAAAAGTAACATGTGTATGTGTGTGTATACATATATATGCACATATACATGTATATGTATAGTAAATATCTTGGTAAAATGTATATATACATATGCATTTTTTCCTAAAATTTGTCATTCCTAAAACATAATTATGTGTTAGCTTCCTTTGGGAATAAACAAGACTCTTGTACTGAGATGAAAAAAATCAGTAAAACAGTGAAAGTGTGATGACTTACACTAGCAGTTAGTAACACTGGCTGCTCTTGCAGAAGACCTGAGTTTGGCTCCTCTTTACCGACATGGGGGCTCACAACCTTGTAACATTAAAAACATGATTGGAGTCATTTATGAGCTTAATTGCTTCCTTTACTGATTATCTAAAAGTGAACTTTAACTTTTTAGGGAAAGGAAAAGATAAACACATCAATACTGATAAAGATTTTATGTTGCTGTGTGGTTAGCTTTATCTCAAAGTATTATCACCTTGTCTCTACTTGCGAAATAAAATCTGGCTGTTACTGGGCTGTGTTCTCTGCCAGTCTATGCGTCATCTATTTACTCCATGTATTGGCAGAAAGCCATCAAATGCAGACAGTGTGTGCAGACAAGAGCACAAAGGACATCAGGATAAACTCCAGTGTTTTCATCCATGCCTGCAACTCAGTTATTTGGGCTCGTGTCTTTTTGTGTTTAAGATATTACCTTATAGAACAAACTTCACAAAAATCATGCCTCCTTGCATGACCCTTATTAGACTAAGACCTTTTGCTTTGAACTGACCATGGCCCTGACTAGGCTTTGCTCTCAAGAAATCACTATACTCTTCACCCTGATAGACTAGAGGCCTCCCAGTGAATAAAACAGGACAAAGTCATATTACACCTCATTACAAGAGGTGTAATTAACCAAATAAAGTTTTTCAGAGTAAAATGTGGTACTTCGAGGAAGGTTTTATACTTTGTTATGTGTATGTTTATATGTTTATTGCATGTGTATCTGTATATTGTGTGTGTGTGTGTGTGAGAGAGAGAGAGAGAGAGAGAGAGAATATGTGTGTGTAAGTATGAATGTACATGTATGTGACTATATGTGGAGGCCCAGAGTTATAATCAAGTATCTGTCTTTGTTCATTCTCTACCTTTATTTATATGTGTGTTTTTATGTTTAGGTGTGTTCAAGCATTTGCATCTTACTAAGGAGTCTAAAAGAGCATAAGATTTCCTGATGTCTAAGGTACAAGCAGTTGTGACCAACCAATAGTGTGCTAGGAATTAGGTTTTGTCCTATACATGGGTGACAAACATTCTTTTTTTTTCTTTTTTTTTATTTTATTTTTTAATTTACATTCCAAATCATTTCCCCTTTCCCGTTTCCTCCCTCCCCGAAAGTCCCATAAGCCCCCTTCCCTCCCTCTTTTCTCCATTCAACCCCCTCTCGTTACTCTGTCCTGGCGTTCCCCTACATCCAGTCTTTCCAGGACCAGGGGTCTCTCCTTCCATCTTCTTAGAAATCTATTGATATGCGGATTGTGTCTAGGGTATTCCGAGATTCTGAGTTAATATCCCCTTATCAGTGACTGCATACCATGTGTGTTCTTTTGTGATTGGGTTACCTCACTAAGGATGATATTTTCAAGATCTGACCATTTGCCTAGGAATTTCGTGAATTCATTGTTTTTAATTGCAGAGTAGTATTCCACTGTGTAGATATACCACATCTTCTGAATCCATTCCTCCGTTGAGGGACATCTGGGTTCTTTCCAGCTTCTGGCTATTATAAATAAGGCTGCTATGAACATAGTGGAGCATGTGTCCTTATTGCATGCAGGTAAAGCCTCTGGGTATATGCCCAGGAGTGGTATAGCCGGATCCTCCGGGAGTGTCATGCCCAGTTTTCTGAGGAACCGCCAGACTGCTTTCCAGAGTGGTTGTACCAGCTTGCAATTCCACCAGCAGTGGAGGAGTGTTCCTCTTTCTCCACATCCTCGCCAACAACTGCTGTCTCCTGTGTTTTTGATCTTAGCCATCCTGACTGGTGTGAGATGGAATCTCAGGGTTGTTTTGATTTGCATTTCCCTAATGACTAAGGATGATGAACATCTCTTTAGGTGCTTCTCAGCCATTAGATATTCTTCAGGTGAGAACACTTTGTTTAGCTCTGTACCCCATTTTTAATAGGGTTACTTGCCTCTCTGGAGTTTAACTTCTTGAGTTCTTTGTATATATTGGATATTAGCCCTCTGTCGGATGTAAGGTTGGTAAAGATCATTTCCCAGTTAGTTGGTTGCGGCTTTGTCTTTTTGACAGTGTCTTTTGCCTTGCAAAAACTTTGTAATTTAATGAGGTCCCATTTGTCTATTCTTGATCTTAGAGCATAAGCTATTGGAGTTCTGTTCAGGAAATTCTCCCCTGTGCCCATATGTTCAAGGTTCTTCCCTAGTTTCCCTTCTATTAGTTTCAGTGTGTCTGGTTTTATGTGGAGATCTTTGATCCACTTAGAATTGAGCTTAGTGAAAGGAGTAAGAATGGGTCAATTTGCATTCTTCTGCATGTTGACCTCCAGCTGAGCCAGCACCATTTGTTGAAAAGGCTATCTTTTTTCCACTGGATGGTTTTAGCTCCTTTGTGAAAGATCAAGTGACCATAGGAGTGTGGATTCATTTCTGGGTCTTCAATTCTGTTCCACTGATCTACATGTATGTCACTGTACCAATACCATGCAGTTTTTAACACTATTGCTCTGTAGTACAGCTTGAGGTCCGGGATACTGATTCCCCCAGAGGTTCTTTTACTCTTGAGAATAGTTTTAGCTATTCTGGGTTTTCTGTTATTCCAGATGAATTTTTGAATTGCTCTTTCTAACTCTATGAAGAATTGAGTTCGGATTTTGATGGGGATTGCATTGAATCTGTGTATTACTTTTGGTAAGATGCTCATTTTTACTATATTAATCCTGCCAATCCATGAGCATGGCAGATTTTTCCATCTTCTGAGGTCTTCTTCAATTTCTCTCTTCAGAGACTTGAAGTTCTTGTCATACAGATCTTTCACTTGTTTGGTTAGAGTCACACCAAGATACTTTATATGGTTTGTGGCTATTGTGAAGGGTATTATTTCTCTTACTTCTTTCTCAGCCTGCTTATCCTTTGAGTATAGGAAGACTTCTGACTTGCTTGAGTTGATTTTATATCCGGCCACTTTGCTGAAGTCGTTTATCAGCTGTAGGAGTTCTCTGGTGGAGTTCTTTGGGTCGCTTAAGTATACTATCATATCGTCTGCAAATAGTGATAGTTTGACTTCTTCCTTTCCAATCTGTATCCCTTTGACCTCTTTTTGTTGTCTAATTGCTCTAGCTAGAACTTCAAGTACTATATTGAAAAGATATGGAGAGAGAGGGCAGCCTTGTCTAGTCCCTGATTTTAGTGGGATTGCTTCAAGTTTCTCTCCATTTAAATTGATGCTGGCTACCGGTTTGCTGTAAATTGCTTTTACTATGTTTAGATATGGGCCTTGAATTCCTGATCTTTCCAAGACCTTTAGCATGAAAGGATGCTGAATTTTGTCCAATGCTTTCTCAGCATCTAATGAGATGACCATGTGGTTTTTTTCTTTGAGATCGTTTATGTAGTGGATTACATTGATGGATTTCCTTATATTGAACCATCCCTGCATCCCTGGGATGAAGCCTACTTGATCGTGGTGAATGATCGTTTTGATGTGTTCTTGGATTCGGTTGGCAAGAATTTTATTGAGTATTTTTGCATCGATATTCATAAGAGAGAGGGGCCTGAGATTCTCTTTCTTTGTCGGATCTTTGTGTGCTTTTGGTATTAGTGTAATTGTGGCTTCATAGAACGAGTTGGGTAGTGTTCCTTCTGTTTCTATTTTGTGGAACAGTTTGAAGAGTATTGGTGTTAGGTCTTCTTTGAAGGTCTGATAGAATTCTGCACTAAAACCATCTGGACCTGTGCTTTTTTTGGTTGGAAGACTTCCAATGACAACTTCTATTTCTTCAGGGCTTATAGGACGGTTTAGATGGTCTATTTGATCCTGATTTAATTTTGGTACTTGGTATCTGTCAAGGAAATTGTCCATTTCCTCAAGATTTTCTAGTTGTGTTGAATACAGGTTTTTGTAGTAGGATCTGATGATTTTTTGAATTTCCTCAGTTTCTGTTGTTATCTCTCCCTTTTCGTTTCTGATTTTATTAATTTGGATACTATCTCTGTGCCCTCTGGTTAGTCTGGCTAAGGGCTTATCTATCTTGTCGATTTTCTCAAAGAACCAACTCCTCGTTTTGTTGATTCTTTGTATGGTTTTATTTGTTTCTACTTGATTGATTTCAGCCCTGAGTTTGATGATTTCCTGCCTTCTACTCCTCTTTGGTGTATTTGCTTCTTTTTGTTCCAGGGCTTTCAGGTGTGCCATTAAGCTGTTAGTGTATTCTGTCTCCCATTTCTTTTTGGCGGCACTCAGGGCTATGAATTTTCCTCTTAACACTGCTTTCATTGTGTCCCATAAATTAGGGTATGTTGTGCCTTCATTTTCATTAACTTTCAAAAAGTCTTTGATTTCTTTCTTTATTTCCACCTTGACCAAGATATCATTGAATAGAGCATTGTTCAGCCTCCATGTGTACGTGGGTTTTCTTTTGTTTTTGTTGCCATTGAAGACCACCCTTATTCCATAGTGATCTGATAGGAGGCATTGGATTATTTCTTTCTTCTTATATCTGTTGAGGTCTGATTTGTGACCAATTATATGGTCAATTTTGGAGAAGGTACCGTGAGGAGATGAGAAGAAGGTGTATTCTTTAGCTCTAGGATGAAATGTTCTATATATATCTGTTAGTTCCAGTTGGTCCAAGGCTTCAATTAGATTCACTGTGTCCCTGTTTAGTTTCTGCTTTCCTGAATGATCCATTTCAGAGAGCGGGGTGTTGAAGTCACCCACTATTATTGTGTGCGGTGCGATGTGTGCTTTGAGTTTTAGTAAAGTTTCTTTTACGAATGAGGGTGCCCTTGCATTTGGAGCATAGATATTCAGAATTGAGAGTTCTTGATGGTGGATTTTTCCCTTGATCAGTATGTAGTGTCCTTCTGTGTCTTTTTTGATGACATTAGGTTGAAAATCAATTTTATCTGATATTAGGATGGCTACTCCACCTCGTTTCTTGGGGCCATTTGCTTGTAAAATTGTTTTCCAGCCTTTTACTCTGAGGTAGTGTTTGTCTTTGACACTGAGGTGTGTTTCCTGCATGCAGCAAAATGCTGGGTCCTGTTTACGTATCCAGTCTGCTAGTCTATGTCTTTTAAGTGGGGAATTGAGACCATTGATATTAAGAGAGATTAAGGCAATAGTGATTATTGCCATCTGCCATTCTTGACACTATCTTTATGTTTGAGTGGTTATCTACTTTTGGGTTTGATTCAAGAAGGTTATTATCTCATTTTTTCCTGGGTGTTGTTTCTCTCCCTGTATTGGAGGTTTCCACCTATTATCCATTGCAGGGCTGGATTTGTGGAAATATATTGTGAAAATTTGGTTTTATCATGGAATATCTTGGTCTCTCCATCTATGGTGATTGAGAGTTTTGCTGAGTATAGTAGTCTAGGCTGGCATTTGTGCTGTCTTAGTGTCTGCATGAGATCTGCCCAGGATCTTCTGGCTTTCATAGTCTCTGGTGAGAAGTCTGATGTGATTCGGATAGGTCTTCCTTTGTATGTTACTTGGCCCTTTTCTCTTACTGCTTTTAGTATTCTTTCTTTGTTTAGAACATTCAGTGTTTTGATTATTATGTGACGGGAGGTATTTCTGTTCTGGTCCAGTCTGTTTGGAGTTCTGTTGGCTTCTTGTACGTTCATCGGCATCTCTCTCTTTAGGTTAAGGAAGTTTTCCTCCATAATTTTGTTGAAGATGTTTACTGGCCCTTGAAGTTGCAAATCTTCACTCTCATCTATACCTATAATCCTTAGGTTTGGTCTTCTCATTGTGTCCTGGATTTCCTGGATGTTTTGAGTTACACGTTTTTTGCATTTTGCATTTTCTTTGACTGTTGAGTCGATGCTTTCTATGGAATCTTCAGCACCTGAGATTCTTTCTTCCATCTCTTGTATTCTATTGTTTATGTTTGCATCTATGACTCCTGATTTCTTCCCAAGGTTTTCTATCTCCAAAGTTGTCTCCCTTTGTGATTTCTTAGTTGTTTCTACTTCCTTTTTTAGTTCCTGGATGGATTTGCTGAGATCCTTCACTTGTTTGTTTGTATTTTCCTGTATTTCTTTAAGGTATTTTTGCATTACCTCTTTCAGGATTTCTTCCTGATGACCCACGTTCTCTTGCATTTCTCTGAGCGATTTTTGTGTTTCCTCCTCATGGGATTCCATCTGTTGATCCATCGTCTCCTGCATTTCTTTAAGCAGTTCTTGTGTTTCCTTTGTAAGGGCATCTAATCGTTGATTCATTTCTTTAAGCAATTTTTGTGTTGCCTCCTTATGGGCATCCATCTGTTGACCCATATTCTTCTGCATTTCTTTATGCAAATTTTGTGATTCCTTTGTGAGTGCATCTACCCGTTGATTCATCTCGTTAAGCGATTTTTGTGTTGTCTCCTTGTGCGCCTCCATCTTTTGATCCATGTTCTCCCGCATTTCTCTAAGCGATTTTTGTGTTTCCTTTGTAAGGGCTTCTAACCGTTGATTCATGGTCTCCTGTAACTCTTTATGAGATTTATTTGTGTCCTTCTTGTGATCCTCTAATAGCATCATGAGAAGTGATTTTAAATCCAGATTTTGTCTTTCGGGTGTGGTGGGGTATCCAGGACTTGCTGCTGTTGGAGAGTTGGGTTCGGATGGTCCCACATTACTTTGATTTCTGTTAGTAACATTCCTACGTTTGCCTTTTGCCATCTGGATACCTCTGGTGTTAGTTGGTCCTGCTGCCACTGGCTGTTGGTTGGACCTCCTGTGAACCTGCAAAGCTATTTCTGCCCCCCTGGATTACCAGGATTCCCCTGGCACCGATTTCTGGGGCCTGCCTGCTCCTGTGTGACTTTGGAGCCCTAATATGCCTTGCCCCAAGTGATCTTATATTGGGGAGGCCTTGCACATCCAAAGGCTCAGCCTAGTGGATTCCTGGAGCAGAGGTCGCCAAAGGGAGGCTGGTAGGCTCCTGCCCTGTGCAGGGGTGTGTGATCTCTCCTGGGGGGGGGAGGGGGCGTCCCTCTGCCAGGCAGAAGTCCCACAGCAGAGCTGGCGCGCTGGTTACTGCAGATCAGCCCAGCACTTGGGAGCCGCATACACACAAGCCGCCCGAGACCCAAGCGATATTATGCCTGTCTGTCTCAGAACCTGGCTGTCCCAACTTCCCAGTCACTGGAGCAAAGATGGCGGAGTGCAATCTGCACACTCTCCGTGGCGCCGCTCACCCTGCAGACGCGATGGCCTGCCGATCTGGCACCCAGACGACCATAGCGCTGACCCGTTCTCGGGCGCAGACGGAAGCCCCAACAGGCCATGTCCCAAGTGATGTTATATTGGGGATAGAGCGTGGGTACCTGTCTCTTCAGTGCAGTCTGCAGGAGCAGAGGTCGTGGAAGGAAAGCTGGTAGGCTCCCGCCCAGTGCGGGGTCCCTCTGCCAGGCAGAAGTCCCACAGCAGAGCTGGCGTGCTGGTTACTGCAGATCAGCCCAGTACTTGGGAGCCGCATACACACAAGCCGCCCAGGACCCAAGCGATATTATGCCTGTCTGTCTCAGAACCTGGCTGTCCCAACTTCCCAGTCACTGGAGCAAAGATGGCGGAGGGCCGTGACAAACATTCTTAACCACCCAGTGATCTCTCTAGCAATTCTACCTTTATTTTTGAGGTAGGGATTCTCAGTCAACCTAAAACTCATCAATTATACTACACTTGCAGGCCAGAGATCTGTCTGAGTTCAGCAAGGCTGCCAGAGGCACACATTCTCATGCTTGACTTTTTATATGGGTCCTTTAGATACAAAATCATGTCTTCAGGCTTGCACAGCAGACATTTTACCAAGATATTTACCTAGTCTTTTTCCCCATGTATCCCATTGAGCTTTTCTACAATTTTCTATGTTGCCTAAGGTGAGCTTGAACTCATAATCCTCTTGCTCTGACTCCTCGAGTGTTAAGATTTTAGACATGAGCTACAACTGGTATTATGGAATTTAGATCAGACCCAGTGCTCCGTGCATGTTAAGAAAGCATTCTATCAACTTAGCCACATCCCTAGTCCTAATTAAAGCAATTCTTAATTTCTCTTCATATTCATTTTATAAACAATGTTTAACAAGCATTGCCAGAGGTGTTTTGTTATTGCTGTTAAGAGACACCATAATCAAGACAACCTATAAAAGAGAGAGTTTATTGGGGATTGCTTACAATTTCAGAGCATTAGTCCGTGACCATCATGGCAAGGAACATGGCAACATGCAGGCAGGCCTGGGGAGTAGCAGTACCTTACATATTGACCTTACATGTTGAGAAAACATCCACAGGCAGAGAGAGAAAGAGAGAGAAAGAGTCAACTGGATTGCCACAGATTTTTGAAACCTTAAAGTTGCACCCAGTAACTTGTTTTCTCCAATAAGACCACATCTTAATCCTTCCAAAAGCGCTATACCAACTGTTGGCCAAGTGTTTAAACCTTCTGGGGGTTGGGGGAGGCATTCCCATTCAAACCACCACACTTCTATATCATAGTCCATCACTGAAGGAAATCAAGTCAGGAACTAAAGCAGAGCATGACCTGCACAGAGGCCACGGAGGAACACCTCTTTCCTGCTAGCTACTCAAGGCTTCCTCAGTCTGCTTTCTTATAGTGCCCAGGACCACCAGCCCAGATGTAACACAACCCAAAATGTGCTGTATCCTCCCACATCAATCACTGATAAAGAAAACTCACTAAAGACTTGACCACAAGCCACTATGTTAGCCACATTTTCTCAACTGAAGTTTGCTCTTCTGAAATGACTTTACTTTATGTCAAGTTAACACAAAACTAGCTATCACAGTACATCGAGGTTCCTGGCATATATGTAGCAGATGTATAGCTCAGTTTTCGTATGGCTCCCCAACAACTGGAGCAGGGGCTGTCTCTAAAGCTGTTAGATGTCTGTGGGTAGCTTGTGCAACTTCAGTGGGAGAGGATGTGCCTAGACCTACAGAGACATGATGTACCAGGATAGGGGGATATCCAGAGTGCCCCACCCTCTAAGAGGAGAATGGAAGGGGGGGACTTGGGGAAGGATTGTGTGAGGGAGGTACCAGAAGAGAAGCAGCAATCAGGATGTAAAATGAATGAATAGATGGTAGATAGATGATAGATAGATAGATAGATAGATAGATAGATAGATAGATAGATAGATAAAACTAGCTAGCACAAATACTAAATGAACACTTCCCAAAGATGAAATGGAAATGTCTAAAAAATCCAAAAGTGCTTCTCAACTTTAGTCACCATAGAAATATAAATCGAAACTACTTCATCTTTTTTAAATGACACTAATCTCTTCAATACCCATACTTTTTTGGCCTCAACTTTATATACATCTCTTTTCTTACCAAGCTGAAATTTTTTCATGTATTGACTGTTGGCATTTTATTCCTTTTCTAGTGGCCAATCTAGCTAGAAACAGCCAGCAGGAACCCTGCCAACAGAGTTTTCCCTAATAATTAGCTTATCTCCAGCTAGGAGAACTCTAAGGGCATGATATAATGCAGATAAGTCTGTTGTTCATTTGGTCCAGTTGTTGGGGAACCCACTTGAAGACCACGTATGCTCTTTGGTTGGTGGTCAGGTCTTCTAGAGCCCCCAAGGATAAAAGTTAGATTACTATGTTGGTATTCCTGTGGCGTTCCTTTCCCTTCCAGGGCCCTCAGTCCTTCCACAAATTCATCCATAAGACTCCTAAAGCTCTGTCTAACATTTGACTGTAGGTCTCTGCATCTGTTTCAGTCAGCTGCTGGATGGAGCTTCTCAGAGGATGGTTAATGCTAAGCTCCTGTTTCATTAATAAAGTCAGGGATTGATGCTTGCCCATGGAATGAGTCTCAAGTGACCCAGTTATTGGTTGGCTATGACTTCAATCTCTACTCCATCTTTGACCTTGTATTTCTTGTAGAATGGGCACATTTTGAGTGAAAAGCTGTATGGTGTCCTTATCCCACCCACTCACGTCCTGCATGGGTACAGTAGGTGAAGGCTAACTTTCTTAAAGGATTCTGCTAAGAACTAGAAATGTAAAACTTAGTAGCAAATGTCAGACTATGTCCTGCATAAATCTATAACCTGATAACAAAAACAGATATAGAAACCAATAATGTTCTTGACGAGAAAAATAGGATTGTTTCCTAGACATAATAAAGGCTGCCCAGGGGAATAATTACCTTATGAATCTTTATGAATAAGAGCCCTCTCTGAGGCAGAGTATATTGGAGGCAGAGGGAAGTGAATAAAAATAATATCCATAGGTGGAGCTCACTTGGATAAATTTCTAGTATTGCAAAATAAAAGCAGCCCTGGGCAAAGGACAGACTAGAGGAAGTCAAGGGTAATAACTTCACCTGAGTTTCTGATAAGAAGTGACAACCTTTGGATCCAATGATAGTACAGGTTGTATTTTTTCAATTATATTTGTGCCAAATGAATCCAAATATCAAAGTGGGCACATCCATGATTCTTTCCCAACTGCCAAGGTGGAGAATGCACTGAACTCTTGGAACTGTGAGTGGGGCATGGTAGTATTGCTACTGGCTGTAAAGCCAGCCCCACCCACTTTTCTACTATTTAAGCACTGAAGGATCACTGCCTTGAATCACAGCTAAGTAGGGAGGTAGCTCGGGAAGCTCAGCCCTGCAAGGTGTGGCACACACGGCTAAGAATAAAGCAGAGAGGGGAGACTTGATTAAAGAAAGCAGCAATGGACCTGATCCCAAACTTTTCCATGGAAACCTGGATGCTCCTGGCTATCACCCTGGTGCTCCTCTACCTGTGAGTAAACTGCCCAGGCTCCTCTCCTTAGTGATCAGAACTTGGGGGATGTGAATCAGAAAATTCTTTCCCTTACTTGTTTGGAAATTCCAAAGAGAAAATTGCTTGCGCATGGTATGTACAAAGACTTAAGGTGTTTCTTTTGGTCCTATGCAAATCCCTCCTAAGGGATAAGTATACATTCCTCTTCTACTAAATTCCACATTTTGCTGAAAGGAGAATTGAGTGACCTCAATTAGACCTGGGTTATCCTCCAATTGAGTCTCACTTTTTCCCCAGATTAACTAGGGCTCAGTGAAGCAGATTACAAATAACTAGTCACTGTGTTTGATAGGAGGCCTCCTCTGCAAGGTCTCAGGATTGTTGCTATTATGGGTATGGGAAGAGCTTTTATGTGGTATTCACTTCTGTTTTCTCTGATGCAGGAGACATGGAGTGTTTCTTCATGGTCACATGGCTAGTTTTTGCTCCATTTTCTCACCCCTAGGGCCATTTACACAATCTCCCTACAATATTACATTTCATTTTTGTGTTTTGCCTGTATGCATGCATGTATGTGCACTACATGTGTGCTTGGTGCCCATGGAGGTCAGCAGAGGACCTCGTATCCCTTGAAACTGGAGTTACAGATGGCTGTGGGCCACCATGTGGATGCTGAGGAGTGAATCCTAGTCCTCTGTAAGAGCAACAAGTGCTCTTAACCACTAAGTCACCTCTCTAGCACCCCTAAATGATGAATTTTTAGAGCAGAGAAGACCTGACTTTAATTATTTACCTTTACCATTTCCAAGCATCAAGATAGGGAGTTACACTTCCCCTGCTATGATATCTACTTGTGTCCTCAAAAGGCAGGCACGCTGAAGCAATTTGGATTTTATATATTTTCCTTCTAAGTTCCACTGGGAGTGTTAGTCAAACGTCTATTTCAGTAATTCCTTTCCATGTTAGGATTCCTTCATAGTGATATACAGGAAGAAAGAGGTTATCCTGAGTTCCAGGATAACAAATATGACACCATGGACAACTCATTCTCCTACCTATGTGAGTTTCCATGTGTTCATACCTGAGTGAGTGTATGTGTGTGTATGACTGTGTGTCTGTTTGTGTGTGTGTACACACCTTTGAATCCATTGATAGTAGATGCTTCCCCCTCATCAAACACTTCACATTTGGCTTCTATCATCATTTTACATTAATAAAAGGTAGATACACATGGTAATGGGAAAATAGAAATACCAAACATGGTTTTATTCTTTGAAGGAAAGGCTAAGTACACAAGGTGTTGTGGCAGCATCTTTTCTATCTGATCATGTTTTACAGTTAATTGAAAAGGTTTCATTTTATTCTATTTGGTCCTAAAGCTTTTATGAGATAATATTTCAGTCTTCTTGCAGAAGGTTAAAGTTAAAGGCAAATACTATTGCTCTCAGGATTTGTTACAACAGCCATAGATAAAGTAACTTCATTGGGTTTTGTGTGTCAGGGATATAAGCCTAATGCATAAGAAGATACATCAGACAGATTGTATACATGCTTTGAAATAGACTTGCTTAGCAGGTTTTTAATTCAACAGGTTTTTCTAGGCCTGTTCATCAGGTCATATGAATCTCTCAGAATAGGTGGATAAGGAAGAGAATGGGCCAGTGATAACAGAAATTCTAGACAGCCATGAGTCAGGACAGCAGTTCTCAACCTTATTGACCCTTTCACAGGAGTATCATATCATATATCCTGGATATCCAATATTTACATTATGGTTCATAA
>BTHU01000006.1:28307411-28364911 GCA_036184795.1 Tokudaia tokunoshimensis | reverse complement strand
CTTGGGGCATCAGCTTTCTATAGGATTAGGCACATCCTGTCCCAGTGAGACCAGACAAGGCAATCCTCTGCTACATATGTGCTGGGTGACACAGAGAAGCCCATGTATGCTCTTTGGCTGGTGGCTTAGTCTCTGGCAGCTCTGAGGGGTCTGAGTTAGTTGATACTGTTGGTCTTCCTATGAGGTTTCCATCCACTCCAACTCCTTCAATCTTTCCCTTAACTCTTCCATTGGGGTCCCTGATGGTTAGCTATACAGTCATAAATATTTTTAAATAAATGATACCTGTTTTTTAATACGTATGGAGTTTTTCAGACCTGTATATGGCATCATCTCTTTTACTTTGGATTCTAGAGATTAGGTCCAGTGGGAATTTTTAAAAAAAACCATCACCTTTTCTGAGAATGAAGAATGGAAGAGATTAAGAACCTTGCTGTCTCCAGCCTTCACCATGGGAAGCTCAAGGAGGTAATGACATAATAAACTTTTCACTGGAAACATAAAGAACAGATCTGGGGACATGTAGAATAGAGGATCACAACCCTTTTTCCAGTCAGTGTCCTCTGAACTGAAAGCTCCTAACAATGGCCTTTTGTGTTAATGTGATTTCTTGATTCCTTGGGAAGGCTGTATCCACTGGGAATTGAGTCCCCTCATCTCACAACAGATGATATTTTGTTTTGCATGTAGATGCTCCCCATCATTAACCAGTATGCAGATTTGCTGGTGAAAAACGTGAAGCGTGAAGCAGAGAAGGGCAATCCCATCACCTTGAAAGAGTAAGTACCAGCACCGTTGTTGGGTGTAAGGCTGTTGCATTAATTTCCTGTTGATCTGAAAAAAAGACTCCAACAAAAGCAACTAGGAAAAAAAAGGCTTTATTTTGGCTTACATTTCCAGCGAGATAAAGTACCTCATAGCCAGAAGACATGTTGGCAGGAGCAGGAGGCTACTGATCACACTGCCTCTAACACTCAAGAAACAGGAATCTCAACCTATAAAGACTCAAGATCTATCTGTAGCAACAACCTACATCCTCTAGAGAGGCTCGACCTCCTAAAGTTTAGAATTTTCCCAAAGGGTACCATGGACTCAGAAACAAGGGCCCAAACATGTGAGCCTATGAGAGACATTTTTTTTCTTTTTTTTTCTTTTTTTTTTAATTTAATTTAATTTTATTTTTTTAATTTACATTCCAAATCACTTCCCCTTTCCCGTTTCCTCCCTCCCCGAAAGTCCCATAAGCCCCCTTCCCTCCCTCTTTTCTCCGTTCAACCCCCCTCTCATTACTCTGTCCTGGCGTTCCCCTACATCCAGTCTTTCCAGGACCAGGGGTCTCTCCTTCCATCTTTTTAGAAATCTATTGATATGCTGATTGTGTCTAGGGTATTCTGAGATTCTGGGTCAATATCCCCTTATCAGTGACTTCATACCATGTGTGATCTTTTGTGATTGGGTTACCTCACTAAGGATGATATTTTCAAGTTCTGACCATTTGCCTAGGAATTTCGTGAATTCATTGTTTTTAATTGCAGAGTAGTATTCCATTGTGTAAATATACCACATCTTCTGAATCCATTCCTCCGTTGAGGGACATCTGGGTTCTTTCCAGCTTCTGGCTATTATAAATAAGGCTGCTATGAATATAGTGGAGCATGTGTCCTTATTGCATGCAGGTAAAGTCTCTGGGTATATGCCCAGGAGTGGTATAGCCGGATCCTCCGGAAGTGTCATGCCCAGTTTTCTGAGGAGCCGCCAGACTGCTTTCCAGAGTGGTTGTACCAGCCTGCAATTCCACCAGCAGTGGAGGAGTGTTCCTCTTTCTCCACATCCTCGCCAACAACTGCTGTCTCCTGTGTTTTTGATCTTAGCCATCCTGACTGGTGTGAGATGGAATCTCAGGGTTGTTTTGATTTGCATTTCCCTAATGACTAAGGATGATGAACATCTCTTTAGGTGCTTCTCAGCCATTAGATATTCTTCAGGTGAGAACTCTTTGTGGAGCTCTGTACCCCATTTTTTAATAGGGTTACTTGCCTCTCTGGAGTTTAACTTCTTGAGTTCTTTGTATATCTTGGATATTAGCCCTCTGTCGGATGTAAGGTTGGTAAAGATCATTTCCCAGTTAGTTGGTTGCCGCTTTGTCTTTTTGACGGTGTCTTTTGCCTTGCAAAAACTTTGTAATTTAATGAGGTCCCATTTGTCTATTCTTGATCTTAGAGTATAAGCTATTGGAGTTCTGTTCAGGAAATTCTCCCCTGTGCCCATATGTTCAAGGTTCTTCCCTAGTTTCCCTTCTATTAGTTTCAGTGTGTCTGGTTTTATGTGGAGATCTTTGATCCACTTAGAATTGAGCTTAGTGCAAGGAGATAAGGATGGGTCAATTTGCATTCTTCTGCATGTTGACCTCCAGCTGAGCCAGCACCATTTGTTGAAAAGGCTATCTTTTTTCCACTGGATGGTTTTAGCTCCTTTGTCAAAGATCAAGTGACCATAGGAGTGTGGATTCATTTCTGGGTCTTCAATTCTGTTCCATTGATCTACATGTCTGTTACTGTACCAATACCATGCAGTTTTTAACACTATTGCTCTGTAGTACAGCTTGAGGTCCGGGATACTGATTCCCCCAGAGGTTCTTTTACTCTTGAGAATAGTTTTAGCTATTCTGGGTTTTCTGTTATTCCAGATGAATTTTTGAATTGCTCTTTCTAACTCTATGAAGAATTGAGTTGGGATTTTGATGGGGATTGCATTGAATCTGTGTATTACTTTTGGTAAGATGCTCATTTTTACTATATTAATCCTGCCAATCCATGAGCATGGCAGATTTTTCCATCTTCCGAGGTCTTCTTCAATTTCTTTCTTCAGAGACTTGAAGTTCTTGTCATACAGATCTTTCACTTGTTTGGTTAGCGTCACGCCAAGATACTTAATATGGTTTGTGGCTATCGTAAAGGGTATTATTTCTCTTACTTCTTTCTCAGCCTGCTTATCCTTTGAGTATAGGAAGGCTTCTGACTTGCTTGAGTTGATTTTATATCCGGCCACTTTGCTGAAGTCGTTTATCAGCTGTAGGAGTTCTCTGGTGGAGTTCTTTGGGTCGCTTATGTATACTATCATATCGTCTGCAAATAGTGATAGTTTGACTTCTTCCTTTCCAATTTGTATCCCTTTGACCTCTTTTTCTTGTCTAATTGCTCTAGCTAGAACTTCAAGTACTATATTGAAAAGATATGGAGAGAGAGGGCAGCCTTGTCTAGTCCCTGATTTTAGTGGGATTGCTTCAAGTTTCTCTCCGTTTAGATTGATGCTGGCTACTGGTTTGCTGTAAATTGCTTTTACTATGTTTAGATATGGGCCTTGAATTCCTGATCTTTCCAAGACCTTTAGCATGAAAGGATGCTGAATTTTGTCAAATGCTTTCTCAGCATCTAATGAGATGACCATGTGGTTTTTTTCTTTGAGATTGTTTATGTAGTGGATTACATTGATGGATTTCCTTATATTGAACCATCCCTGCATCCCTGGGATGAAGCCTACTTGATCGTGGTGAATGATCGTTTTGATGTGTTCTTGGATTCGGTTGGCAAGAATTTTATTGAGTATTTTTGCATCGATATTCATAAGAGAGATTGGCCTGAGATTCTCTTTCTTTGTCGGATCTTTGTGTGCTTTTGGTATTAGTGTAATTGTGGCTTCATAGAACGAGTTGGGTAGTGTTCCTTCTGTTTCTATTTTGTGGAACAGTTTGAAGAGTATTGGTGTTAGGTCTTCTTTGAAGGTCTGATAGAATTCTGCACTAAAACCATCTGGACCTGTGCTTTTTTTGGTTGGAAGACTTCCAATGACAACTTCTATTTCTTCAGGGGTTATAGGACGGTTTAGATGGTCTATTTGATCCTGATTTAATTTTGGTACTTGGTATCTGTCAAGGAAATTGTCCATTTCCTAAAGATTTTCTAGTTGTGTTGAATACAGGTTTTTGTAGTAGGATCTGATGATTTTTTGAATTTCCTCAGTTTCTGTTGTTATCTCTCCCTTTTCGTTTCTGATTTTATTAATTTGGATACTATCTCTGTGCCCTCTGGTTAGTCTGGCTAAGGGCTTATCTATCTTGTTGATTTTCTCAAAGAACCAACTCCTCGTTTTGTTGATTCTTTGTATGGTTTTATTTGTTTCTACTTGATTGATTTCAGCCCTGAGTTTGATGATTTCCTGCCTTCTACTCCTCTTTGGTGTATTTGCTTCTTTTTGTTCCAGGGCTTTCAGGTGTGCCATTAAGCTGTTAGTGTATGCTGTCTCCCGTTTCTTTTTGGCGGCACTCAGGGCTATGAATTTTCCTCTTAGCACTGCTTTCATTGTGTCCCATAAGTTAGGGTATGTTGTGCCTTCATTTTCATTAACTTTCAAAAAGTCTTTGATTTCTTTCTTTATTTCCACCTTGACCAAGTTATCATTGAGTAGAGCATTGTTCAGCCTCCATGTGTACGTGGGTTTTCTTTTGTTTTTGTTGCCATTGAAGACCACCCTTATTCCATAGTGATCTGATAGGAGGCATGGGATTATTTCTATCTTCTTGTATCTGTTGAGGTCTGATTTGTGACCAATTATATGGTCAATTTTGGAGAAGGTACCATGAGGAGCTGAGAAGAAGGTGTATTCTTTAGCTCTAGGATGAAATGTTCTATATATATCAGTTAGTTCCATTTGGTCCAAGGCTTCAATTAGATTCACTGTGTCCCTGTTTAGTTTCTGCTTTCCTGAACGATCCATTTCAGAGAGCGGGGTGTTGAAGTCACCCACTATTATTGTGTGCGGTGCGATGTGTGCTTTGAGTTTTAGTAAAGTTTCTTTTACGAATGAGGGTGCCCTTGCATTTGGAGCATAGATATTCAGGATTGAGAGTTCTTGATGGTGGATTTTTCCCTTGATCAGTATGTAGTGTCCTTCTGTGTCTTTTTTGATGACTTTGGGTTGAAAATCAATTTTATCCGATATTAGGATGGCTACTCCACCTCGTTTCTTGGGGCCATTTGCTTGTAAAATTGTTTTCCAGCCTTTTACTCTGAGGTAGTGTTTGTCTTTGACACTGAGGTGCGTTTCCTGCATGCAGCAAAATGCTGGGTCCTGTTTACGTATCCAGTCTGCTAGTCTATGTCTTTTAATTGGGGAATTGAGACCATTGATATTAAGAGAGATTAAGGCATAGTGATTATTGCCATCTGCCATTCTTGACGCTATCTTTATGTTTGAGTGGTTATCTACTTTTGGGTTTGATTCAAGAAGGTTATTATCTCATTTTTTCCAGGGTGTTGTTTCTCTCCCTGTATTGGAGGTTTCCACCTATTATCCGTTGCAGGGCTGGATTTGTGGAAAGATATTGTGAAAATTTGGTTTTATCATGGAATATCTTGGTCTCTCCATCTATGGTGATTGAGAGTTTTGCTGGGTATAGTAGTCTAGGCTGGCATTTGTGCTGTCTTAGTGTCTGCATGAGATCTGCCCAGGATCTTCTGGCTTTCATAGTCTCTGGTGAGAAGTCTGATGTGATTCGGATAGGTCTTCCTTTGTATGTTACTTGGCCCTTTTCTCTTACTGCATTTAGTATTCTTTCTTTGTTTAGAACATTCGGTGTTTTGATTATTATGTGACGGGAGGTATTTCTGTTCTGGTCCAGTCTGTTTGGAGTTCTGTAGGCTTCTTGTATGTTCATCGGCATCTCTCTCTTTAAGTTAGGGAAGTTTTCCTCCATAATTTTGTTGAAGATGTTTACTGGCCCTTTAAGTTGCAAATCTTCACTCTCATCTATACCTATAATCCTTAGGTTTGGTCTTCTCATTGTGTCCTGGATTTCCTGGATGTTTTGGGTTACACGTTTTTTGCATTTTGCATTTTCTTTGACTGTTGAGTCGATGCTTTCTATGGAATCTTCAGCACCTGAGATTCTTTCTTCCATCTCTTGTATTCTATTGTTGATGTTTGCATCTATGACTCCTGATTTCTTCCCAAGGTTTTCTATCTCCAAAGTTGTCTCCCTTTGTGATTTCTTAGTTGTTTCTACTTCCTTTTTTAGTTCCTGGATGGATTTGCTGAGATCCTTCACTTGTTTGTTTGTATTTTCCTGTATTTCTTTAAGGTATTTTTGCATTACCTCTTTCAGGATTTCTTCCTGATGACCCACGTTCTCCTGCATTTCTCTGAGCGATTTTTGTGTTTCCTCCTCATGGGATTCCATCTGTTGATCCATCGTCTCCTGCATTTCTTTAAGCAGCTCTCGTGTTTCCTTTGTAAGGGCATCTAACCGTTGATTCATTTCTTTAAGCAATTTTTGTGTTGCCTCCTTATGGGCATCCGTCTGTTGACCCATATTCTTCTGCATTTCTTTATGCAAATTTTGTGATTCCTTTGTGAGTGCATCTACCCGTTGATTCATCTCGTTAAGCGATTTTTGTGTTGTCTCCTTGTGCGCCTCCATCTTTTGATCCATGTTCTCCCGCATTTCTCTAAGCGATTTTTGTGTTTCCTTTGTAAGGGCTTCTAACCGTTGATTCATGGTCTCCTGTAACTCTTTATGAGATTTATTTGTGTCCTTCTTGTGATCCTCTAATAGCATCATGAGAAGTGATTTTAAATCCAGATCTTGTCTTTCGGGTGTGGTGGGGTATCCAGGACTTGCTGCTGTTGGAGAGTTGGGTTCGGATGGTCCCACATTACTTTGATTACTGTTAGTAACATTCCTACGTTTGCCTTTTGCCATCTGGATACCTCTGGTGTTAGTTGGTCCTGCTGCCACTGGCTGTTGGTTGGACCTCCTGTGAGCCTGCAAAGCTATTTCTGCCCCCCCTGGATTACCAGGATTCCCCTGGCACCGATTTCTGGGGCCTGCCTGCTCCTGAGTGACTTTGGAGCCCTAATGTGCTTTGCCCCAAGTGATCTTATATTGGGGAGGCCTTGCACATCTAAAGGCTCAGCCTAGTGGATTCCTGGAGCAGAGGTCGCCAAAGGGAGGCTGGCAGGCTCCTGCCCTGTGCAGGGGTGTGTGATCTCTCCTGGGGGGGGGGCGGGGGCGTCCCTCTGCCAGGCAGAAGTCCCACAGCAGATCTGGCGCGCTGGTCACTGCAGATCAGCCCAGCACCTGGGAGCAGGTTACACACAAGCTGCCTGAAACCGAAGCGATATTATGCCTGTCTGTCTCTGAGCCTGGCGGTCCCAACTACCTGGTCACTGGAGCAAAGATGGCGGAGGGCACTCTCCGTGGCGCCGCTCACCCTGTGGTCACGATGGCCCGCCGATCTGGCACCCAGACGACCACAGCGCCAACCCGCCCTCGGGCACAGACGGAAGCCCCAACAGGCCGTGTCCCAAGTGATGTTATATCGGGGGGAGAGCCTGGGTACCGGTCTCTCCAGCGCAGTCCGCGGGAACAGAGGTCGAGGAAGGGAAGCTGGCAGGCTCCCTCCCTGCGCGGGGTCCCTCCACCAGGCAGAAGGTCCCACCGCGGAACTGGCGCGCTGGTTACTGCAGATCAGCCCAGCACCTGGGAGCAGGTTACACACAAGCTGCCTGAAACCGAAGCGATATTATGCCTGTCTGTCTCTGAGCCTGGCGGTCCCAACTACCTGGTCACTGGAGCAAAGATGGCGGAGGGCACTCTCCGTGGCGCCGCTCACCCTGTGGTCACGATGGCCCGCCGATCTGGCACCCAGACGACCACAGCGCCAACCCGCCCTCGGGCACAGAAGGAAGCCCCAACAGGCCGTGTCCCAAGTGATGTTATATCGGGGGGAGAGCCTGGGTACCGGTCTCTCCAGCGCAGTCCGCGGGAACAGAGGTCGAGGAAGGGAAGCTGGCAGGCTCCCTCCCTGCGCGGGGTCCCTCCACCAGGCAGAAGGTCCCACCGCGGAACTGGCGCGCTGGTTACTGCAGATCAGCCCAGCACCTGGGAGCAGGTTACACACAAGCTGCCTGAAACCGAAGCGATATTATGCCTGTCTGTCTCTGAGCCTGGCGGTCCCAACTACCTGGTCACTGGAGCAAAGATGGCGGAGGGCACTCTCCGTGGCGCCGCTCACCCTGTGGTCACGATGGCCCGCCGATCTGGCACCCAGACGACCACAGCGCCAACCCGCCCTCGGGCACAGAAGGAAGCCCCAACAGGCCGTGTCCCAAGTGATGTTATATCGGGGGGAGAGCCTGGGTACCGGTCTCTCCAGCGCAGTCCGCGGGAACAGAGGTCGAGGAAGGGAAGCTGGCAGGCTCCCTCCCTGCGCGGGGTCCCTCCACCAGGCAGAAGGTCCCACCGCGGAACTGGCGCGCTGGTTACTGCAGATCAGCCCAGCACCTGGGAGCAGGTTACACACAAGCTGCCTGAAACCGAAGCGATATTATGCCTGTCTGTCTCTGAGCCTGGCGGTCCCAACTACCTGGTCACTGGAGCAAAGATGGCGGAGGGCACTCTCCGTGGCGCCGCTCACCCTGTGGTCACGATGGCCCGCCGATCTGGCACCCAGACGACCACAGCGCCAACCCGCCCTCGGGCACAGAAGGAAGCCCCAACAGGCCGTGTCCCAAGTGATGTTATATCGGGGGGAGAGCCTGGGTACCGGTCTCTCCAGCGCAGTCCGCGGGAACAGAGGTCGAGGAAGGGAAGCTGGCAGGCTCCCTCCCTGCGCGGGGTCCCTCCACCAGGCAGAAGGTCCCACCGCGGAACTGGCGCGCTGGTTACTGCAGATCAGCCCAGCACCTGGGAGCAGGTTACACACAAGCTGCCTGAAACCGAAGCGATATTATGCCTGTCTGTCTCTGAGCCTGGCGGTCCCAACTACCTGGTCACTGGAGCAAAGATGGCGGAGGGCACTCTCTGTGGCGCCGCTCACCCTGTGGTCACGATGGCCCGCCGATCTGGCACCCAGACGACCACAGCGCCAACCCGCCCTCGGGCACAGACGGAAGCCCCAACAGGCCGTGTCCCAAGTGATGTTATATTGGGGGGAGAGCCTGGGTACTGGTCTCTCCAGCGCAGTCCGCGGGAACAGAGGTCGAGGAAGGGAAGCTGGCAGGCTCCCTCCCTGCGCGGGGTCCCTCCACCAGGCAGAAGGTGTAATAATTTTCTTAAATGAACTCTGACTTTTGAGTAATTCAGAAACACTGATGCAAATTTCAACCCTCCTAGCAAATGAGGAATATATGTGCAGAAAAGTAGAGATTTTCTCTAGTGAATGTAGAGAGAATTTTTTATCTCTTACCAGGAATGTTATTGGTTTTCACAACTTACAGTAATACTTTTGCCATCTGGATAATGAAAGCTCCCAAGAGAGGAGGAATAGCAGATCTATCAGTACCTTGAGAATGACATGTGATCTAGGGAATAAGTAAAAATCCTTGGGTGTTGTACTGAAGACAAATAGGCTTTGGGCACCAATATCAGTGATGCACAAGTACCTGATACAATTTTCCCTTCCTTAGTCCCCTAGGCATAGACAAGCACTCTACCTCATCCTGGTGAGGCATAGCACCTCCACATCACTGTCATTCACACCTCAATCATACTGAAGCAGTTTGTCTAAATATAGGTTTTACTTTTCCTCTGAATCCTGAATCCATGTCTCTTTATGTCTACTCTAATCCCACATCTATTTCTGTGATAAAATACACTGAATTTAAAACAAAAGTTATGAGGGAAAGAGTTCATAATATCTCACCGTTCGAGGCTCCAGTCAATCATTACAGGGAAGTTGGGGTGGGAACTTGAAGCTCCTAATCACATCCACAGTCAAGAACAGAGCTAAATAAATAGATACACATGAGCTCAATTTGCTATTTGTAGTCTCATTCAGTCAGGGACCCAAACCAAGAAAAAAAGTACACTGGATCTTTCCACATTAATTTCGACAAATACCTCACAGACATGTCCACATGTCAACTTGTTGCAACAACTCACTGAGAATCTCTTCCCAAACAATTGTAGACTGTATTAAGTTGACAAGTAAAATGAATCCTCATAGTGTCTCTGTCAACAACCCAACATGAGAACAGTGTTAACACTATCAAATGATAAAATATATTATGAAAAATCTTAATAGAGGCCTAGATTGACCACAGCAGGGATTCTCACAGTGTCTGCCTTCCCTTGGCTTGTAAATTTACTCCCATTTGATCCATTATGTTAGAAGGAACAGGAGGAGGTGTAGATGTTAATTTCCATCTCTCTCTTCAGCATCTTTGGGGCCTACAGCATGGATGTCATCACAGCCACATCATTTGGAGTAAATGTTGATTCCCTCAACAATCCACAGAATCCCTTTGTACAAAAAGTGAAGAAACTCTTAAAATTTAATTTCTTGGACCCATTCTTCCTTTCAGTGAGTAAGTGATCTAACATTTCATTATTTATTATTTTTCCATTTATTTTCCAACAGTTTTATATATTTTAAAATGGATTTTAATCATTTTCAATCCCCCATTCTGCTTTCTGCTTTCTCTCATGCTTCTACTCTCCCACTGGTGCCTTTCTTACATTTTTTAAAGATTTATTTATTTATTTTATACATATGGGTACACCACCATTGCTCTCTTCAGACACACCACGAGAGGGCACCAGATCCCATTACAGATGGTTGTGAGCCACCATGTGGTTGCTGGGAATTGAACTCAGGATCTCTGGAAGAGCAGTTGGTGCTCTTAACAGCTGAGCCATCTCTCTAGCCCCCTTTCTCACATTTTTGTGAACTTTATTTCACATATATGACCCACTTCAATGAGCTAACTCATGACTTTCAGTGATTTTTAAAGATATTCACAGTTGTCAATGTTGTCAGCTATGGAATCTTCTTGTCAACTCAGCAGCCCTGTACATTTAGCTATCAACTTCCTGGCTTCTGCTTATGTGAGCAACCAGCAGTCTAGTTTCTAATTTCCTAGATTTGTATAATTTGTCACCTCTATGTCTAGTTTCCTAATTGTTATGTTTTCTAAAGTCCCTTATATGCTAGAGGGATGGGTCAGGCATTAAAGTTTGTATATCTCAACGGATGTTTCAGCATGTCCTTTCTTTTAGTGGCTGAATTTGTCATTGATGGACATTTGGAATTTTTCAAATTGTTATTAATACTCTTGCTATAAATATTTTTATACAAAACTGAAGAATAGTTTTCATTTCTTTTGTACATTTACTCAAGTGGAAATGATGAGTTGCACAGTAAAGTTTAATATACTTACTTAGTCTATAGAGATATCTTAGTGGTTAAGAGCACTTGCTACTCTTCCAGAACACCCATGTTCATCCCTTGGATTTCTATCAGATGACTCACAATCATTTGTAATACTACCTCCATAGAATCCAGTACCTCTGGCATTTGAGGGCACCTTCATTCACATGTATAAAACCACATGCAGATACACACACCTACATTTAATTAAAAATTATAAAAATAAATTGTAAAATTTTTGATACATTTTTCTAATTGTGGAAGTACATTTAATCCCAATACACTGTTGGTTCTTCTCAAGGGATGTTTTACATCTATAAACCAATTTTATTCATTTTAAATTATATTGATTTGTTTTATTGCACAGCCTTGAGGTAAATTTTACATGCATATAGTACTACAATTCTCAAATTATTTACTGTATTTTAGTAGTTGCTTAATTTGATGCATTATTATTTTGTGAGCATTTTGCAACCATATTTACAAGTAATGTTAGTTTGCAGTTTTCTTTATCTGAGAGATGTCAGTTTGATCATGGAATTAGAGCACTGTAAACCGAATGAGAATTTTGGAGATGTTATGCTTTTCTTCTGATTTTAGAAGTGTATGGTGAGGGATTCTGATGTAAATAGTTGGTAGTATTCACCACTGAAATCTTCTGGTCCTAGGTTATTCTTGTGGATTGCCTTCTATCATTAATTCTATCTCATTATGTCACAGGTCTCTTAATACAGTCAGTTTCTATATTGTGTATATTTCTATGAATTTTGTACATTCTTGCTAAATGATATAATTTAAGCAATTTTTCTTATCTTTCAATTGTTAATAGAATGCCTTAATATGCTCTTGTATTTTGAATAACAGTATTATTACCCTTAAACCTTAACTTTATCAGTAGTAATCTGAGTCTTCACTGTATTTCTAGAACAATCCCACCTAACATTTGCCAATCTGAAGATATTCTTTGGCGGGGGGGGTATTTTATGTATTTACATTTCAAATGTTATCCCCTTTCCTGGATTCCTTTGGAACTCCCTTCTCTAATTCCCTCTCCCCATGTTTCATTAAGGATGCTCCCCCTCCCAACCACCCACTCCCACCTCACCACCCTGGCATTCCTCTACACTGGGGAATCGAGCCTTCACAAAACCAAGGGCTTCTCCTCCTATTGATGCCACATAATACCATCCTTTACTACATATGCAGCTGGAGTCTTAGGTCCTTCCATGTGTACTCTTTGGTTGGTGGATTAGTCCCTGGGAGCTCTGGGGGGAGGGAGCTGGTTGGTTGATATTTTTGTACTTCCTGTGGGGCTGCAAACCCCCTCAGCTCCTTCAGTCCTTTCTCTAGCTCCCCCATTGGGGACCCTGTGCTCAGTCCAATGGTGGGCTGCAAGCATCCACCTCTGTATTTGTCAGGCTCTGGCAGAGCCTCTGAGGAGACAGCTATAACAGGCTCCTGTCAGCAAGCACTTCTTGGCATCTGCAATAGTGTCTGGGTTTGATGTTTGTATATGGAATGGATCCCCTGGGGGGGGTGACAGTCTCTGAATGGCCTTTCCCTGAAGATATTATTCTTTTTTAAAGATATATTCTTTATTTACATTTCAAATGATTTCCCCTTTCCTGGATCTCCCCTCCCCAAAGTCCCATAAGCTCTCTTTCCTCCCCTTGTTCCCCAATCAAACCAATCCTGCTTCCCTGTCCTGGTCCCCTACACTGCTGCATCAAGCCTTTACAGGACCAGGGGCCTCTCCTTCCTTCTTCTTGGACATCATTTGATATGTGAATTGTTTCTTGGGTATTCCGAACTTCTGGGCTAATATCTGCTTATCAGTGAGTGCATACCATGTGTGTTCTTTTGTGACTGGCTCACCTCACTCAGGATGACATTCTCCAGTTCTACCCGCTTGCCTAAGAATTTCATGAATTCATTATTTTTAATAGCTGAGTAGTAATCCATAGTGTAAATATACCACATTTTCTGTATCCACTCCTCCGTTGAGGGACATCTGGGTTCTTTACAGCTTATGGCTATTATAGATAGGGCAGCTATGAACATAGGGGAGCATGTGTCCTTATTGCATGCTAGAGAATCCTCTGGGTATATGCCCAGAAGTGGTATAGCAGGGTCCTCTGGTAGTATTAGGCCAAGTTTACTGAGAATACTCCAGACTGATTTCCGGAGTGGTTTTTACCAGCTTGCAATCCCTCCAGCAGTAGAGAATTGTTCCTCTTTCTGATAAAATTCAACAAATATATAGAAAAACACATTAAAATTGACTATTTCATGGAAAATTATATAGATAAAATGGTAGGAATAAAAATATTCCTAAGTTGATTGAAAGTAGAATTATAAGCATTTTCTGATAAAATTGAAAATTTACATGGAAAATATTTCTGATAAAATTGAAAAAATATAGAAAAACATTAAAATAGAAGATTATCATGGAAAATTATACAGATAAAATGGTAGGTATAAAAATATTCCTAAGTGGACTGAAAGTAAAATTATAGACATTGTCTGATAAAATTGAAGATTTACATGGAAAATATCTCTGATAGAATTGAAGAAATATATAGAAAAACACGTTAAAACTGACTATTTCATGGAAAATTATACAGATAAAATGATATGCAGAAAACTATTCCTAAATTGGTTGAAAGTGGAATTATAAACATTTTCTGATGAAATTGAAGATTTACATGGAAAATATTTCTGATAAAATTGAAGAAATATATAGAAAAATGTTAAAATTAAAGATTATTATGGAAAATAATACAGTCAAAATGGTAGACAGAAAAAAACATTACTAAATTGATTGAAAGAGGAATCACAAACATTTTCTGATAAAATTGAAGATTTACATGAAAAATATTTCTGTTAGATTATGTTTTTTGTTGGGGAATTGAGTATATTGATGTTATAAGATATTAAGGAATAGTGATTGTTGCTTCCTGTTATTTTGATGTTATTTTTATGTTTGTGTGGTTAATTTCTTTTGGGATTGTTGAAAAAAGATTACTTTCTTGCTTTTTCTAGGGTGTAGTTTCCCTCCTCGTATTGGTGTTTTCCATCTACTATCCCTTGTAGAGTTGGATTTGTGGAAAGATATTGTGTAAATTTGGTTTTATCATGGAATATCTTGGTTTCCCCATTTACAGTAATTTAGAGTTTTGCTGGGTATAGTAGTTTGGGCTGGCATTTGTGTTCTCTTATGGTCTGTATGAGATCTTCCCAGGATCTTCTAGCTTTCTTCATCTCAGGTGAGAAGTCTGGTGTAATTCTTATAGGCCTGCCTTTATAGGTTATTGACCTTTTTCCTTTACTGCTTTTAATATTCTTTCTTTGTTTAGTGCATTTGGTATTTTGATTATTATGTGCCGGGAGGACTTTCTGGTCTGGTTCAGTCTGTTTGGAGTTCTGTAGGCTTCTTGTATGTTCATGGACATCTCTTTCTTTAGGTTAGGGAAGTTTTCTTCTATATTTTTGTTGAAGATGTTTACTGGCCCTTTAACTTGGAAATCTTCACTCTCCTCTATACCTATAATCCTTACGTTTGGTCTTCTCATTGTGTCCCGGATTTCTTGAATGTTTTGGCTCAGTAGCTCTTTGCATTTTGCATTTTCTTTGACTGTTGGGTCAATGTTTTCTATGGTATCTTCAGCACCTGAGATTCTTTCTCCTGTCTCTTGTATTCTGTTGTTGATGCTTGCATCTATGACTCCTGAATTCTTTCCAAGATGTTCTATCTCCAGAGATGTCTCACTTCATGATTTCTTTATTTTTTCTACTTCCATTTTTAGATCATGGATGGTTTTGTTCAGTTCCTTCACTTGTTTGTTTGTGTTCTCCTGTAATTCTTTAAGGGATTTTTGTGTTTCCTCTTTAAGGGCCTCTACCTGTTTACCCATGCTCTCCTGTATTTCTTTAAGGGACTTTTGTATTTCCTCTTTAAGGGCTTTTGCCTTTTGACCCATGTTCTCCTGTATTTCTTTAAGGGAGTTATTTATGTCCTTCTTGATATTCTCTAACAGCATCGTGAGATGAGACTTTAAATCCAACTCTTGCTTTTCTGTGTGTTGGGGTATCCGGGACTTGCTGTGGTGGGAGAATTGGGCTCTGATGTTGCCAAGTAGCCTTGGTTTCTGTTGGTAGGTTCTTGCGCTTGCCTTTCGCCATCTGGTTATCTCTGGTGTTAGTCTTGCTGTCTCTGGCTGGAGCTTGTCCCTCCTATGGGCCTGTTAGCCTGTGTCTGTACTCCTGGGAGACCAACTCTTTCTGGCAGGGTCTGTGCACAGAAGGCTATGGAGCTGTCTGGTTCCCTGCTGCAAATGGTGGCTGGAAGTGAAAACTCCTGTCCCAGCAGCTCCACTGATCTTATGCCCTGTGTGCTCCTAGCTGTCTCCCCCCCCCAAAGAGAGAAGGTGGAGATCTCACCTCAGCACTCAGAAGTGAAATTGCTGCTGGGAGATCACTCTCTCCTGGCGGTCGGTGCACAGAAGGCTTTGGAGCTGCCTGGTTCCCTGAGGCAGATGGCACCCGGAAGGGAAGACTTCTGTCCCAGCAGCAACACTGGTCTGAAGATATTCTTAAAGAAGCATTTCTCACTGGTTTCCTCTCTTTTTTTTATTTTATTTCATTAGTTTCTTCTTTGATCTTCCCCTCCCCCTCTCTGCTTGAAGTATATTTTCCCTTCTCTCTTGTTATTTACTTTTTAAATTTATTTTACCTATTCACTTCACATCCCACTCACTGCCACCTCCCACAGTTCATCCCACTTTTCCTTCCCTCTGAGTGAGTAAGGGCCCTTGGGTATCCCCTCACCCTCCCACATCAAGTCTTTGTGAGGCTAAGTGCTTCCTCTCACACTAAGTCCAGACATAGCATCCCAGCTAGAAAAACATATCCCACAATAAGTCAACAGTTATTGGGATAGCCCTTGCTCTAGTTGTTCAGAACCCACATAAAGACAAAGCTGTACATCTGCTGCATATCTGTGGGGAGGCATAAGTCCTGCATATGTATGCACATTGGTTGGTGGTTCAGTCTCTGAGAGTTCTAAAAGTCCAGTTAGTTGATGTTATTTCTCATCCTGTGGAGTTCCTATACCCTTCAGGACCCACAATCTTTCCTCTCATTCTTCCATAAGAGTCCCCAAGCTCCATCCACTGTTTGGCTGTGGGTGTCTGCATCTGAGTCAGATGCTGGGTGAAGCCTTTCTCAGAGGAAAACCATGCTAGAAGCATAACAGAGTATAGTTCATAATGTCAGAGATTGGTGCTTTTCCCTGGGATGGGTCTCACATTGAGCCAGTTATTAGCTGGCCATTCCCTCAGCCTCTGTTCCATTCTCTATCCCTGATTTTATTGTAGACAGGATAAATTTGAGGTCAAAAGTTTTGTGGTTAGATTGGTGTCCCTATCACTCCACTGAGGTCCCTTCTTGGCTACAGGAGATAATCTCTCCAGATTCCATACCCCAAATGCTGTGAGTCACAGCTAAAGTCACCCCAATTGACTCTTGGGCACCTCTTTCATCCCATGTTTCTGTCTCATCCTGGAGATGCCCCCACCTCTACACCCCTGTCAGTTGCAGATTTCCATTCATTCTCATGGCCAACTGGACATCTCTCCTAGCCCTGTCTCACCACACACCTGATCATAAACCCTCCCAGCCCTCGTCTTCCCCTCTCCCTCCCAGTTCCCTCCTTCCATCTGCCCCTAATGACTATTTTATTCTTCCTTCTAAGTAAAATTCAAGCATCATTGTTTGTGCCTTCCTTCTTGTTTAGCTTCTTTGTTTCTGTGGAGGGTAGTGTAGGTAGCCTGTATTTTATGACTTATCACTTATAGGTGAGTACATACCATGCATGTCCTTTTGGAACTGGGCTACTTCACTCAGGATCATATTCTCAAGTTTCCACCATTTAGCTGAAAAATTCATGATGTCTTTGCTTTTAATAGCTAAATAGTATTCCAATGTGTAGATGTATCACATTTTCTTTATCCATTCTTCAGTTGAGGGACATCAAGATTGTTTCCAGTTTGTAGCTATTATTAATAAAGATGCTATGAATAAGGCTGAGAAAGTGTCTTGTGGGAGAGTGGAATATCTTGGGCCAGGAGTGGTATAGCCAGGTCTTGAGGCAGACATATTTCCACACTGTTTGAGATAGGTGTTCACTGGCTTAGAACTTCACCAAGTAGGATAGGCTATGTGGCCATCAAGTTGCCAGGAAAAAATTGTACCCATCACTCATATTGCCACTCCTGAGCCACTGCACTTGACCTTTTACCTTGAATTTGGAGAACTGAACACAGATCCTCATATTTGCAAGGCAAGCACAGTACCATCTTTTCACCCCTTAAAGTTCTTCTCCACCGAGCCATCTCTTCACCCCTAAAAGTTCTTTCTTGAACTGCAACACTTGATTAAAGCTTGATTTACTCTAACAGATGTTAATCTAGCATGTAAAAGGTAACAGCAGGTGACACTGATATCACTGATATGTTGGTAACATAAACTGACCTGCCCTTTTCCAGCCAATGGTCTGGAAACTGAGCAGTAGCACAGAGGGCATGCATTTTGGTTGACATCCTGATGACTTTTGTTGTTCTAAGTGTCAGAATAAATGTAATTATTCCAGGTATATTTTGTATTTTCATCATGATTTCTTTTTTTCCCCTCTAGTACTCTTTCCATTCCTTATCCCAGTTTTTGAAGCATTTGACATAACTCTGTTTCCAAAAGACGTTATGAGGTTTTTTAGAACTTCTGTAGAACAAATGAAAAAGAATCGCATGCAAGAAAAAGTAAAGGTAATAGCTGGTCACACAATGATATTCATTTATTAACAGTGTTAATGTGAATGTGAATGTACATTTTATCCATATAATTTTAAAAAATAGACAAGATTAAGAACATGGAAATTTTTATATTTTGAAAAAAAATGAAGCACTGGGAATAGAGATATTAAATAAGTCAAGGAGAAAATATTTAAAAATAAATGATACATATTATGACTGATTGAGATGAAATAAATGTTTTTGATATGAGAACTTTACATGCCAAAAAAATCCCTTGCATACAATTCTTGAGGATGTAAATTAGTTAGGAATATTTTAGAAACCATTATGGATATATATCAGGTCAGGACTGTACACATGGTTGAAAAACATGTCATCCTTGAATAGTGGTCCAAGTTGTCATGAGTATATCACTCAACCCTATCCTAGAGTTGTGTATTGGGAACAGAGTTTATGGCTTTAATGTTGGATCAGAAAATCCCAATATTGCAACCATTATAAATGGGTCATCACTTCAAAGATTAAGATCTGTGGTCTTAGTTCATACAACTGACTTTGCATCTTCCAAAATCTTTCCTTTCAGCAAAGATTAGATTTTTTTCAGCTGATGATAAACTCCCAGATTTCTGGAGACAGAGAGTCTGATCAAGGTAAGGAAAGATTGGGTCGTATGTATTAACATGCAACCACAAAGACAGATATTTGTTCTGGAAATACTCAAGAGGCTTTCCACATAGATGAACAAGTCTGTAAATTATAGAATAATGTTTTTGAATATTATATATACTACCAGAATAAATTTCTACAAGCACAGTATTGTTACTGTGTTCAAAGCCTGAAAGGTAGTCATAGCATATGATTCAGGCCTGGAAGTCATCAGTGGTCACTGGATCTTGTACCACAGAACAAAATCTCATTCTCATCTAGATCCTCTGAGTCAGAAGCCTTGCCTGGAGATTTGCATCTAGACATCCAGTGAGCAGGCATAGCCCCACAGTGGTGATGGCCCCTGGAAACACAGTGTGCTAGTCTACCCAGCCTTTGATTTATAGTCAAGCTTTGATTTCCTGTCTAGTTGATAAAGCAATGTATGGAGAAAGCCTGGGTACTAAATGCATATCCCATTCCTTTTCATTTTTTCCCTACTTATTTTTCCATCATGGATGACTTTTGGGCAGATCTGCAGTAATCAGTGTGCCAGCTCTGCTGTGGGACTTCTGCCTGGCAGAGGGACGCCCCCTCCCCCCCAGGAGAGATCACACACCCCTGCACAGGGCAGGAGCCTACCAGCCTCCCTTTGGCGACCTCTGCTCCAGGAATCCACTACGCTGAGCCTTTGGATGTGCAAGGACTCCCCAATATAACATCACTTGGGGCAAGGCACATCAGGGCTCCAAAGTCACACAGGCGCAGGGCAGGCCCAGAAATCTGTGCCAGGGGAATCCTGGTAAACCAGGGGGAGGGGCAGAAATAGCTTTGCAGGCTCACAGGAGGTCCAACCAACAGCCAGTGACAGCAGGACCAACTAACATCAGAGGTAACCAGATGGCAAAAGGCAAACGTAGGAATGTTACTAACAGAAATCAAAGTAATATGGCACCATCCGAACCCAACTCTCCAACAGCAGCAAGTCCTGGATACCCCACCACACCCGAAAGACAAGATCTGGATTTAAAATCACTTCTCATGATGCTATTAGAGGATCACAAGAAGGACACAAATAAATCTAATAAAGAATTACAGGAGACACACACCACTCACATAGATACTATATTCACCCATACATGCCACACACACATACCACACTCATACACACTCACATATACTCTCATATACCCATACATACACCACTCACACATTCATACATACACATACACACAAACACACATAAACACCAAATAGTAGTGAAAAAAACTAACTCACACTTGCAAGATTTCCTGTCTTCTAAACACGAAACTGAGTTCTAGCTTTGGCATGCTAGAGTCTACACACACATTCAGCCAGCCATCAATCAATGTACAGATAAATGAAACAAAATGTGCTTCCTTTCCCTCCAGGTTTATCTGATCTGGAGATTGCAGCACAATCTATTTTCTTTATTTTTGCTGGCTATGAGACCACTAGCAGTGTTCTTTCCTTTGCTTTGTATTTGCTGGCCACTCACCCTGATGTCCAGAAGAAACTGCAGGATGAAATTGATGCAGCTCTGCCCAATAAGGTAAGAGAATGGGACCTGGAGAGGGCAGTGGGGAGAAGCATTGACACAAATGGCTTCGTATCACATCCAGTGAGAAATTTTCAACAAATTTATTAGTTTCTTCACCATCTTTATTTAAGAAGTTTCTTAAAAGAGAAATTAATGAGAAACAGGCATCAGATGCTGATATTAGTAAAAAAAAAATCTTTGTAGACAAATGCTGTTATAGATTTTTCCATTATCTGTCACCAAAACTACCAAGAAACATTCACAAGCCACAGTAGCAAGGAATTATGAGCACTGATTAGTCACGTCTCTGGATGGTCATTTTTTTATATCATGCACTGTACTTACTGTGAGCTGAGTTTGACTGGCCTTGGCTGAGCTGGGCTAGGCAGATGGATTTGGTGCAACCCCACGTATCTATTTCCACTAATAGGTGACCCCTGACTCATACTCTTAACTCTATGTTATGTTCAGTCCAAAAGTCCCATAAAGTACTGGAAGGCTATAAGTGTGAAGTTGTATGATCTCTGGGGTGGTCTGTCTGGCTTATCATTCTCTTCAGGGTTCACAGACAAGTCTGGAAGAAACAACCAGTAAGCTGGATCAGCAACAGAGAGTGGGGCTGGGTCCTGTTCTCATTTTTACTTTTACTTTTACCAGGATTGAAACTGAACATTTTGATACAAATTACTTACATGTGTCTTTTGTCATGTTTAATATGGAAAAGACCACTAGCACCTCCTCAAATCACTTAATTTTTATTTTTGATGTACGACCATGTTGGATACTTCTACTTAATTTTAAATGTTTTATTTGAAATAGAACTACAGCACTTTCCTTCTTCCCTTTTATTCCTCCAGCCTATGTCTGAAACCTCTCCCCTCACTCTCAAGTTGGTAACTCCTTTTGATTATTCTTGTTGCATAAATATATGCGTATGTTTGTATGTTTATGTATATACACCCACAAACAGCATTTTTAATATATTTTGAATATATATATATTTAATTTATATATTCAAAGCTGACCACTCTATGATGGACAATCAATGAGAAAGCTCACCCCTGAGAGGCTAATTCTCCCTCTGATAGCAGTCATTCATTGCCTGAAGTTCTTTGTCTAGGAGTGGGACCAAGTGAAATTATCTCCTTCCACATTCATATGTCCATTAATATTGCCACTGTTCTGGTCTTGCTTATGCACCAATTTATAAGATAGACCACTTCACAGAGGATTTCCACCTCTTCTTCCCATGTTCCCTAAGCTATAAATTCAAGAGCTATAATATAAGTATATCTATTGGGGCTGAGCTCCAAATTATCCACTGATCTCTATATTGTGTCCAGCTTCAGTTTCCTATGGTGGTCTCCATTTGATGTTAAGTGGGGTTTCCTGGATGAACAATAGTAGCTATTTTCTAAATAGCTTTAATCTTTCTAAATCTCATATATAATAAAAAGAATGATCACACAAATTATACTAAGTACGATCCTAAATAAGATCTTATATAAGACAAGGAGTTGCTTAAAGACTGAAAAGGTGGTTCATCAGTTAAGAGCTTGGCTGCACTTTCAGAGGACCTGAGTTCCATTCCTAACCCCCAACTCAGGAGGCTCACAACCACCTGTAGCTACAGTTATAAAGGCTCTGACACCCTCTTCTGTCCCCTCAAAGCACATGAACTCTCATGCACAAATCTCAACACAGATAGATAGAAATAAAAAAAATAGATTTTTTTAAAAAAATAGAAATTGTCCTTGTCTATATTTTATAGACTTCCATATACATGTGTAACTTCTTTATGGAAAGTAACCCTAACTATGGCATGCTGTTGTGTAATTGTTGTTATTTATTAGTAGTGACTATTGACATGAGAAAGAAAAGGTAGTACATGGCAATTTTAAGGATTATTCTAAGAATTGCTTCTCAATGGGATATTGAGCAGGTCGAAGGATATGAGTTATTATATGAGCTGTATATGTGCTAAGTGTTTTTATCAATAGGAGTTATTCTGTGGCACTCCAAATAAAACCCCACAGCAGTACTTCGTAGATGAAAATTAACTCTGTCCCTTTGCCTCCCACTTTCTCCTTCTCTCTTCCCCTCTCTCCTCCCTCTTCCTTCCCGCCCCTCCAGGAACTGGTCACCTATGATGCCCTGGTACAGATGGAGTACCTGGACATGGTGATGAATGAAACTCTCAGATTGTATCCAGTTGGTGGAAGACTTGAGAGGGTCTGTAAGAAAGATGTTGAAATCAATGGGGTGTTCATTCCCAAAGGGACTGTGGTGATGGTACCAACCTTTGCTCTTCACAAAGATCCGAAGTGCTGGCTACAGCCTGAGGAGTTTTGCCCTGAAAGGTACAAGGATGTGGGAAAGAGAAACTACCCCAAGCCAGACTAGTCCAAGCATGATGTGTTGTCTCTTGGTATTGAATTAATGTTTGTAGCAACAACAGTCTATCTGTCTGCCTGCCTGCCTGTCTGTCTATGTAAATTTTTAGGAAAGCATAACATCTGCCATAACTTTCTCAGCACTATCTTTTTTTTAAATGAATGTGCTTTTCATTCATCTCAGGTTTTTCCTTACCATTCCCATTAGCTGTCTCATCACCTATAGAGAGCATTTGAGTCTCCCATTTCACTAGAGTTTGCCTCCTAGATATTCTATTATGGCTGTAATGGTTTTGCTGTATACCTGGAGGACTTCCTCCCTTATGTTTAGAGCAACCCTTCTAAGGACAGAGGAACCCATGGGCCCTCACATTGTAGTCTGTAGCTGTCATCCTAGCCAGCTCCCTTACTAACTCTTCTAAGACTATGCCACCAGCTTGTCTAGAAGCCTTTATACGTGGCTCAATTTTGGAACTAAGGTCAGGCTAAGGTCTGAGTGTTAAGAGAATGGAAATTTAAAACTGTGGCTAAGCAAGTCAGATGACCTATGATCTAGATATATACTGACCCCTAACTGTATACTTTCTGCTCTCAGAGCCCATGTCTTAGTGGTTTTGGCATGCCTATTTCCACCATAATATTTACCAAGGGAGTCGATTGACACTGATCCATTCGAGATGACTTCTGTGTTTACACTTTCTGTAGCATTGTGACTATAAAAGCACAAACCACCAATTATATTTGTGTTGAATTTCTTTAAAGTGAAACAGATATTACATGCCTACTTTGTATGAAGAACTACTCCAAACACTGATAAAATCTAAATATTAATATATGTTTAATATAAAGAATGTTTGACAAATATACAAATCTATAGACATTAATATATACTCTAAATGGAACTCTGTGCCCAGCAACCATTCACTGATGTCAGCTGTTCCACATTCTCTCTCTGTCTAAACTATCCGTGTGTGTGTGTGTGTGTGTGTGTGTGTGTGTGTGTGTGTAAGAAACATGTTTGTGCATAACATACCATCTTACTTCCTTCCTTTCTTATTGAATATTTAAGTCAAATATTTTAACAAAATATACAATGTCACCCCACTTTGTGATGTCATTATCCAAGTTTTGCGACATATGTTTCTTTGGGTATGAAATTCTAGAGGGGTAGACACATTTTAATTGAAATATTTCACAATTTTCTTCAATATAGAAAATACTAGATTAAAATATATAAACATATTACAATTATTGCCCTCCTCAAATCATTATTCTTCTCTTAAGTATTTAAATAGAATTAAATTCAATTATTATTTTGTTAAAATATTAAATACTCAACAAGAAAGGAAGGGAAATAGGATCAACCAAAACAAAGAAGAAACAGAAGCAGAATTAAACAAAGAAGGGAGAGAGGATAATAAGGAGAAAGAAAGGAGAGAAGGGGGAAGGAAAAAAGAAATGGAGGAAGGAGAATGAAAGGAGGGAAGCTGGGAGGAAGAGAGAAAAGATCTGGGAAAAAAGAAAGACAGTAAATGTAGTTGAAAGGAAAGGGATAATTGAGAGGAGAGGAGAGAATCATAGAGTGGAAGGGAACAAACTTTCAGTAATTGTAGACATTATATCATCTGAGTCCAATGGCAGTGAACAATAGAAGTATTAATTGAGGCCAGGACTTGCTTTCCTTTCATTGGTCTTGTTTCTTATGATATGCCAGAATACTGACACATCACTGTGCTAAATGCACTTTCTTGTTTGAAAATAAACTTTCTTAAACTATGTGTGGTGGCCCATTCCTTTATCCAAGCACTTTGGAGGCAAAAGCAGATAGATCTCTGTGAGTTTGAGGCCAGCTTGATCTACACAGAGAGTGTCAGACCAGCCAAGGCTGCATATTACAACCTTGTGTCAAAAAATAGATAGATAGATAGATAGATAGATAGATAGATAGATAGATAGATAGATAGATAGACAGACAGACAGACAATAAATATTTTTGAACAGCATTCTCGATAAAGCTAAAACTTCTCCATGGTAAAGGGAAAGAGAGAGGCCTGTAGCCTACAACTTGTATAGTATATCACATACTCCGAGGCCTAGGTAACATCACAGAAAGGGGGGTGACAGACTACAGTGGCTAGAGGGTTGGCAAGTGTGCTATAAAATGTCTTCTGGACAAGGCATGGCCATTTCATCATAATTGCAAAGAATATGTGACAACCTGTAAAAGACTTGCACACATTCAAAAAATGAGTCATGAAAGCAAGAGGAGGACTACTTTGGAATAATGGATCAAAAGAAATGGTATCACAGTGTGTTGTATACAACTAAAAAAAACCTGCCAAAAAGCCCCAGCAAGATTTTGTATATTATTAGCATTTTAAATTCACTTTACATCCCAATCACTGCAACCATCCCTTTCTCCCCTCACACAGTCTTCCTCTTCCCCTACCCCTTTCTCCTCTGAAAGGGCCATCGCATGGGTATCTCCTTACCCCAACACATCAAGTGTTTGCAGCGCTAGGCCCATCCTCTCCCACTAAGACCAAACAAGGCAGTGCAGTTAGGAGAACAGATTCCACAGACAGGCAACAGCTTTAAGGATGGTCCCTACTCCAATTGTTGAGGGACCCATATGAAGCCCTAGCATCATATCTGTTACATATGTGCAGGCAGGCATATGTCCAGCCTGTGAATGCTCTGTGATTGGTGGTTCAGTCTCTGAGAGCCCCAAGGTTCCAGGTTAGTTGACTCTGTTGATCTTCCTGTAAAGTTAGTATCTCTCTTAGGATCCTCAATTATCCCCCCAACTCTTCCATAAGACTCCCCAAACTGCATCCAATGTTTAGATGTGTGTCTCTGTATCTGTTTTAGTCAGCTGATGGGTGGAGCCTCTCAGAGGACAGAAACTCAAAAAAGATTCAATAAGCAACCCAAGCAAGCATCCGGTCCACTACTGATTGTGGGTCTCTAAGGGATATCAAAGAAATGGCTGTTGTGGAGACTGAATTATTAACTTGCCTTCATCTACTCCTGTGAGACCAGGTTCAGCAAGAAGAATCAAGACAGCATCAACCCTTACACGTACCTGCCCTTTGGGAATGGACCCAGGAACTGCATTGGCATGAGGTTTGCTCTCATGAACATGAAAGTTGCTCTTGTAAGAGTCCTGCAGAACTTCTTCTTCCAACCTTGTAAGGAAACACAGGTGAGTGTAATATCTCAATAAGTTACATGTCGTTTGATATGTTAATTGGGGGCATCTATATGCAGAGAAGTGTATGCTTGATTGCTTTTTAATTTATTATATGAGCCAATCAACTACTTTTGTGACAACTGTTGAGGGATAAGTTCTTCAGTTAAGGAGCTGTATCTTTTGATTTAAAAAAAAGAATAATAATTTTCTAAATTCAGAGGCTGGAGAGTAGCTCATTTATGAAAAT
This sequence comes from Tokudaia tokunoshimensis, assembly GCA_036184795.1. Taxonomy (NCBI): domain Eukaryota; kingdom Metazoa; phylum Chordata; class Mammalia; order Rodentia; family Muridae; genus Tokudaia; species Tokudaia tokunoshimensis. The sequence continues at coordinate 28,338,856 of BTHU01000006.1, read as the reverse complement.
ATCTGGGTTGTAAGCACGAAAACCCGAGTTTTATATCCGGAGCCCAAATTTTTAAAACCTTGTATGGCTCCTAAGGAACAATACCTGAGGAAAGAGTAGTTTTCATGTGCGTATATGACATATCTATCCGTAATGAATCTCTTCCTTGCTTCTGTGCTTGGTGACACTTCATTGTTTGTCCCTCACTGTGCTCCATGCAACTTCTGCAGATTCCCTTACAACTAAATAAGAAAGGATTTTTTCAACCAGAAAAACCCATCGTTCTAAGGGCTGTATCAAGAGACTGAACCATAAGTGGAACTTGACATTACACCTACTGTATCGCTGGGTCTCATGGCACCAGAACCCAACTTATTTGTGAAGAAAGTGCAGAAATGAAGATGGGATTGATTCTCTTCATATATGGGGGCCTCTGGGCCTTCACCAAGCTGCTCACCTCCTCTAGCCACCAAAGTTCAACAATCACATGCTTCCCAAAATAGACAAAAGCAAGAGTACTTTGTGTGTATGTTTTTTTTTTAATTTAATTTAATTTTATTTTTTTAATTTACATTCCAAATCACTTCCCCTTTCCCGTTTCCTCCCTCCCCGAAAGTCCCATAAGCCCCCTTCCCTCCCTCTTTTCTCCGTTGTGTGTATGTTTTTATTTCAGTTTGTTTTATTTCGGATTTGGTTAGATTGAGTTAGCCGGTTCATTGACTTGGAAACAGTGTCATATTTACCCCAGGCTGGATCTGAACTCACTACATAGCAGTAGATATCCTGGAGCCCTTTATACCACCTTCCAAATGCCGAATTATAGTTTTGCACTACTCAGCCAGCTAAACCATCATGTCACAGAAGAATGGGTAGTTGTCTTTGTGAGATAGAAATGGTGCTCTTCTTTGTTTGGATGTTTCTGCCCAGTTAGAATACATTGGCTGAGAATATGGTTGTGTGTATAAAGTCCTCATTGTATAAGAGTTAAAACTGGAATTCAGAGCCCCTGAGCAAAGCTAAAAGATGAGCAAGCTTGAAGGTCACACACAATCCCAATACTGAAGAGGCAGGGACAATTGTCTCTGCAAACTGACTAGCTAGAGTAATCAATTAGTCATCTCTATACCTCAGTAAAGTGGACAGGGGGAGGCTTTGTCAACTTTGAACTTCCACAAGCACCCTGCACATATGTGTTTGCACTTTCACACACACGTGTTCCCACAAATGCATATATGCCCACAATAAGCACACACATATATATATGTGAATTAATTAGTCAACAGATTATGACTTCTCAAATTTGAATGTAACATGCAAATTGTTCAGAGCACTGCTTTCCTTGTGCTATTAAAGGCAATTCATTCAGCCAGCGGAAGTCAGGTTAAGTTTTCCATGAGCCATAGCACATAAGCTATCAATTTAAATAATAAGTAGCACACTGAGTGCAATCCTTATGTCAACAGGTGAATGGATCAGAAGGATATAAGGAAGAGAATTGGACACTGACCTACACCAACTCCATTTTGTCCTATTTCTGCCTCTTTGACTTTTTCTTCCGGAGTTACTCCGCCATGCATTTACCTTGGACTATAACAATGATGTGACTGCTTGATAAATAAGTATTATAGAACAAAGCTACTTTCAGCAATGAAACCTACAGAGCAGATCTTGTATGCAAAAACACACAGAGAAACACACAAACTCACACTCACACTGAGGGTAACTATCTCTGATGGTAAGATGTATCACAGAGTAGGAGACACCAACAACATGGGAATACAAATGATGACAGCAACAACAGCTTCTCTAGAGGCCCCTGCAGAAGCAAACATGAAATAGGATTTTCTGTCTTGACTATTGGTTTAAGAGTTATTGGTTTTCTTAGACTATTGGTTTATGTAACTAAAGATTACTTTTCTACACTTCATACATACCTGTCTTAATTATGGTTTCTATTGATGTGATGAAACCTCATGACCATTTGCAACTTGTGGGTAAAAGGATTTATTCATCTTTGAGTCAGTCCACCATTCAGAGAAGTCAAGACAAGAATTTAGGTCAGGGACCTAGAGGCAGGAACTCCATGGAGGAACACTGCTTACTTGTTTGTGGCTTGCTCAGCCTTCTTTCTTGTATAACTCAATACAACTTTTCTAGAAGTGACACTCTCCACAGTTAGCTGGGCTCTCCCATATCAATCATTAATTAAGAAAATGCACTACAGATTTGCCTATAGGCCAATCCTTTGGCAGTAGTTTTCTCCATTAAGATTCCTTCTTCCCAGATGACCCTAACTTGTATCAAGGTGACATCTATTACTAGCCAGCACAATAACTTAAACACATCCTCTGTTTCTTTCCATACATTTTCAAAGTCCAGGGGATAAGGAGATGAAACACTGAGTAAAGTACTGGTCATGCAAGGATAAAGACATGACGCATTTCCCTGGCACCCACAGGAAAAAAAAAAGACAGGAGGCTTCTTGGGCTCACTGTTTGGCCAGTGTAGCCAATTGGTGAGAGACACTGCTTCAAAAACTAAGGTAGAAAGCAATAGGAGAAGACAATTGGTGTTGGCCTGTAACCTACATGCATTTTCAAAGGTATGGGCAACCAGATACACATACATACAACACATTCACACAATTTCAAAGCTCCTGTTAACAGACTTGTTGTCAATGAACCCCTTTGCCTATTCTTCTCAACTTGGCCTCATTGACCAAATCTGCCCTCTTTGTCCTCTACCTCTATTCATCTCTTTAAATATGTATATCCCGTGGGGATTCTCAGAAACCAGACTTTTGCCCTAACCCTGATATCAGATCAATAGCAAGACTTATTTATTTCTGAGCCTAATGCTTTCTCTACTGTTATCTAAAATTGGACTTTGACTTGTTAGGGACACAAAAAAGATAAGTATATCAATACTGATAAGTCTCTGTGTTTCAAACACCTGTGTGATTAATTTTACTTAGACGTGCTATAAACATCACCTAGTCATCTCAGACTGCAATCCGAGTTGCTTCTGGCTGCATCTGGCCTCTGGCCTCTGGTTGTGAGTCAACTGTGTACTCTAGGTATTTTTAGTAAGTTGTTAAAGACATGTGGTATATGATTCAATAAATGTGGGTGGGGATGAGAGTGCTGCAGTTATTGGATGTATTTCCATCACCTAATGTCTGTCTGTATATCTGCAGCTCCATTCTCAGTATTCTCCACTCTTTGTGTTTAAAGCTACCATTTAAAATAGAACAAATTTCAGAAAAAAGCATGCCTCTCTTTCTGGCTCTTTATAAGCTAAGACTTTGCATTGGATTGGCCACAATGCTGACTGGGTTTTAGTTTCAGGAAATGACTAGGCTATCTATCTTTCCACAGTTAGGCTACAGGCCTAAAGGTGGATAGGACAGATGGAGGTCATGTTACCCCCTCTTGCAAGATCCTCTCATGCAAATTAAATGTTTCAGAGTAAACTGTTATTTCCATAAGAGTTTTATATTTTATGTACATGTGTGTGTGTTGTGGTGTGTGTTTGTGTGTGTGTGTGTGTGTGTACAAGCACACAAACCTATGTGGAGATCATCAACATCAGGAATCTTTCTCAATCACACCCCACCTCACCTTTTGAGACAGGATCTCCACTGGATCTGACTGGCCAGTAAGCTCCTGGGACCTCTCTGTCTCTACCTCTGCACAATTGGTTTTGCATGTGTGGCTTTCTGACCTGCATCCCAGGAATTCCAACTAAAGTCCTCATAGTTATGTCAGCAGAGCTTCTCCCTTATCCTAGTTTTATATTTTTAAAGTATAAAGGCCCTCAATTTGGGCAAGCTCATTAAATCATCAACAATTAGCACACAGCAGTCTCCTCCTAGTTTTCATGTATTCTGTTTGCTTTGGTTGGAATTTCCACAGATCACCCTATATTCCTGATTTGTCCCCTGATGAGATAAGACCAAGTAGTAGTTCTAGAAGACATGCATGAAATCTGCCAGGAGGAATCTCATAAAAGAATATGAATCTCAACCAAATTTGCTGTTGCTGTCTTGAATCTTGCTGTTTCCTACAATGATCCTAGTAAGAGAATGTGGATTTCTATTAGTGTACCACAGTTCTATTTTTTAAAATATATGTTTTACTTATACTTTGAAAACTCCATAAATATGGATTTTTGAAATGTGATACATATAAACAATGCAATAATATTCAACTGTAAAGGTAAATGAAATTTCCAGATAAATGTGTAGAACTAGAAGATATTAAGTAGAGTGAAGTAATCCAGTCTCAGAAAAACAAAGACCATGTGTTCTCACTCACATGTAATTCATAGAAACATAGCCATGCAGAAAACATTGACGGAGCTCAGTGGCACTAATTATATGTTAATGCATGTCTATCTCTATGTAAAAGCAATGATTAAAGAAGAGGAAGACATGAATTTGGAAGGAGATAGGCAGAAAATATAATGTAATTGTGTTTTGTTGATTTAAACATATATTCATAGATAGAGGGATAAAACAACAATAACCAACCACCTCAAGCAAAAATCCATCTAAAAGAGTCCTTCCTCGTATATTTACACAATGGAATACTACTCTGCAATTAAAAACAATGAATTCACGAAATTCCTAGGCAAATGGTCAGAACTTGAAAATATCATCCTTAGTGAGGTAACCCAATCACAAAAGATCACACATGGTATGAAGTCACTGATAAGGGGATATTGACCCAGAATCTCAGAATACCCTAGACACAATCAGCATATCAATAGATTTCTAAAAAGATGGAAGGAGAGACCCCTGGTCCTGGAAAGACTGGATGTAGGGGAACGCCAGGACAGAGTAATGAGAGGGGGTTGAACGGAGAAAAGAGGGAGGGAAGGGGGCTTATGGACTTTCGGGGAGGGAGGAAACGGGAAAGGGGAAGTGATTTGGAATGTAAATTAAAAAAATAAAATAAAATTAAATTAAAAAAAAAAAGAGTCCTTCCTCACCAATTTCCTCAAATAGACTTTCTTTATTCTCTGGACAACTCTTATCATTGCCAGGGGAAAAGTTCTATTTTCTTTCTACATTCAAAGAGCATGGTTCTTTTCACGTATGTTTTCATAATGAGGTCATAAGCATGGATACTATTAACAGCAATGTCTATGTTTCCCAGTAGAGTATGTTGAAGAGTTTGAGTCTAAAACTTTGGTTGAAGTTGTTCACGGGCTTCCCATTTTCCTGAGAACCTTTGGGGACTATGTCATGATCCTGGATTATAAATACAAGGAGAATGTTTAACTAGACCTCAGTCACCTTCTCAACAAATTTAGGCCAATCTAATGACTACCATATGGAGCTGGTGACTATACCAACCAATATTCATTTATGTTCCTTCCCATGCATCCTGTATGAGAGTCACTAAGAAGACAAATTAGCCAGATTATTATTTTAATTGAAAAAAGGGGTATGTGGGATGGTGTATTCACAAACATGGGAAAGTATTATGTGTGCATTTATATGTTGGGCTCAGAGACACATTTCCAGTGTCTCCTTTAGTTTACCTTAGATATTGAGTCATTGTCTCTCATTTGTACCCAGAACTTAACAACTCTGGCACTTTAGCCAGTTTGCTGTGGGGTTCCTCTCTCTCTCTCTCTCTCTCTCTCTCTCTCTCTCTCTCTCTCTCTCTCTCTCTCTCTCTCTCTCTCTCTCACACACACACACACACACACACACACACACACACACACACAGGGATTTCATGAATGCTGCCATATCTGCCTGATATGTGTGCAGTGGATTTGAATGCCAGTCCTCATACTTGCTCTGTAAATACTTTACCCAGTGAACCATCCTCCCAGTCCCCAAATTTGCCAAATTCTTTTTTTATTTAATCTTTCATTTATTTTCACTCCAGATTTTATTGTCCCCTTCACCCTCTTACTGTTTCACATCCCATACCCTCCTCTCCATCCCCCCTTTCTCCTTGAGAATGTCCCAACCACCCACACCCTATGCCACCAGACCTGTAAACTCATGGGACCCACCAGTCTCTTGAGGGTTAGGTTCATCTTCTCTGACTGAACCCAAACCCAGCAGTCCTCTGCTGTATATGTGTTGGGGGTCTCATATAAGCTGGTGTATGCTGCCTGGCTGGGGGTCCAGTGTTTGAGAGATCTTCGGGGTCCAGATTAATTGAGATTGCTGATCCTCCTACAAGGTCACCCTTCTACTCATCTTCTTTCAGTCTTCCCTAATTCAACAACAGGGATCAGCCTCTTCTGTCCATTGGTTGGGTGCGAATGTCTGCATCTCACTCTTTAATCTGCTTGTTGGGTTCTTTCCGAGGGCAGTCTTGATAGGTCCCCTTTTTGTGAGTGTGCCATAGCCTCAGTAATAGTGTCAGGCCTTGGGACCTCCCACTGAGCTGGATCCCACTTTGGGCCTGTCCCTGGACCTTCTATTTCTCCATTTCCATCCCAGCAGTTCTTTCAGACAGGAACAATTATGGGTCAGAGTTTTGATTGTGGGATAGTAACCCCATCCCTCATTTGATGTCCTGTCATTTTGCTGGAGGTGGGGTCTATAAGTTCCCTCTCCCCACTGTCAGGCATTTCATCTAAGGTCTCTCCCTTTGAGTCCTAGGAGTCTCTCACCTCCCAGGTCTCTGGTACAATCTGGAGGGTTCCCCCAACCTCCTATCTCCCGAGGTTAACTGTTTCCATTCTTTCTGCTGGCCCTCAGGACTTCAGTCCTTTTCCCTCACCCAATACCAGATCAGGTTCCCTTCTTCCCCCAACCTGTCCACTTTCCCGCTCAGGGTCCCTGTCTCCCTCCCACCTTATGAATGTTTCTTCTCCTTCCCAAGTGGGCCTGAGGCTTCCTCACTTGGGACTTGCAGCTTGTTGACCTTTTTGAGTTCTGGGGACTATATCTTGGGTATTTTGTACTTTTGGGGTTTTTTTTTTTTTTTTGGTTTTTTGTTTTTTGGGTTTTTTTTTTTTTTTGCTAATATCCACTTATTAGTTTGTACATACCATGCATGCCTTATTAGGACTGAGTTGCCTCACTTAGGATGATATTTTCTTTTCTCGTCTTTTTATTAGATATTTTTTTATTTACATTTCAAATGTTACCCAATTTCCTGGTTTTCCATCCTCCCCCCCGAAACCTGCTGTCCCATCCCCTCTCCTTCTGCTTCTATGAGGGGTGTTTGCCCACCCGTTCACTCCTAACTTCCCACCCTCACATTTCCCTGTACTGGGGGAATCAAGCCTTCACAGAATCAAGGGCCTCTTCTCCCATAGATGCCCCACAAGGCCATCCTCTGCTACATATGCAGCTGGAGCCATGGGTACCTCCATGTGTACTCCTTGATTGGTGGTTTAGTTCCTGGGAGCTCTGGGGGCGGTCTGGTTGGTAGATATTGTAGTCCTTCCTATAGGGTTGCAAACACTAATACTTGTAAGCCAGACCCAATTAAATGTCATCCTTATAAGAGTTGTCTTGATCATGGTTTCTGTTCAAGCAGCAAAACCCCAATAAGACACTCTCCTACCAAATTCAACATTCCTCTTCATTAATCATTGTTGTTACATATAGATATAAATGAATCAACATATAATTAAAACCACTGAATCCCTTCAAAGTAGCCTGCATGTGTATGTTTCTATGAGTTACACATGAGTGAGAACCTGTTATGTTTGTTTTTCTGGGTCTTGGTTACCTCATTCAATTTAATATTTTCTAGTTCTACACAAGTACCTGAATTTTTTTTACACATCAATAGTATTACACTGTGTACATGTACCACATTTTCATTATTCATATGTATGGAATTCTCAATGTATAAATAAAATTTATATTCTAAAAATTGGAATTACTGTGGTAGACTTGCAGAATACCACATTCCCCCACGAGGGTCACTGTAGAAAACAGCAAAATTCAAGACAGCAAATTTGGTTGAGATTCAGATTCTTTTCTGTGATTCCTCCTGGCAGATCCCATGTATGTCGGTCTTATCTCATCAAGAACAAATCAAGAATCAATTCATGCCGATGTAAAAGGGTGTTGTGGAAATCCCAAAGAAAGCACACAAAGTACATGAAAACAAGGGGAGACTACTGCGCCCTAATTATTAATGACATAAAGTTGCTTGCCCAAATCAAAGGCTATGTATAATACTTTTAAAATATAAAGCCAGGATGAGGGAGAAGCACTGCTCACAAAACATGATCTAACATATAACAAGGATACAAGTTCCACTATGTTCATAACAGCCTTATTTATAATAGCCAGAGCTGGAAAGAACCCAGAATGTCCTTCAACAGAGGAATGGATACAGAAAAAGTGATACATTTATACAAAGGAGTACTACTCAGCTATTAAAAACAAGGAATTCATGAAATTCTTATGCAAATGGTTGGAACTAGAAAATATTCATCCTGAGTGAGGTAACCCAATCACAAAGAACAGAAATAGTATGCACTCACTGATAAGTGGATATTAGCCCAAAAAGTGCAGAATACCCAAAGATACAATTCACAGACCACATGAAGTTCAAGAAAAAAGGAAGACCAAAGTGTGGGTATTTTGGTCCTTTGTAGAAGGGGTAACAGAATACTCACAGGAGCAAATAAGGAGACAAAGTGTCGAAGCAGAGACTGAAGGAAATCCAGAGTCGCCTCATCTGGGAATCCATCCCATATACAGTCACCAAAACGCAGACACTATTGTGCATGCCAATAAGTGCATGATGACAGAAGTCTGACGTATGTGTCTCCTGAGAGGCTCTGCAGAGCCTGACAAATACAGAGGGGGATGCTCGCAGCCAACTATTGGACTGAGCATGGTGTCCCCAATGGAGGAGTTAAAGGACTGAAGGAGCTGAAGGGGTTTGCAACCCCATAGAAGAAAAATAACAATGAACCAGATTCCCCCAGAGCTCCCAGGGTCTTAACCACCAACCAAGGAGTACACATGGGAGGAGCCACCAGTTGAATATGTAGCAGATGCCCCTTGTTGGGCATCAATAGAAGAGTCCCTTGGTCCTGTGAAGGTTCAATGTCCAGTTGTAGGGGGAAGGCAAGGGTGAGGAGGCAGGAGTGGGTTGGTGGGTGGGGGCACACCCCCATAGAAAGCAGGATAGGGGGGTTGTGGTGGAAATTGGGAAAGGGGATAATATTTGAAGTATAAATAAATAACATCAAATAAAAAAAGAAAAAATATATAAAACCAGGATAAGGTAAGAAGCAATGTTTATATAACTATGAGGACCTTAGTTGGTATTCCTAGAATTTGAGTCATAAAGCCACACATATAATCCCAGTGGTGGGGAGGTGGAAACAGAAAGAGTCCAGGAGCTTGCTGGCCAGTCAGATCTAGTGAGAGAGGCCTGTCTTAAAAGGTGAGGTGGGGTTTAATGAGAAGATCCCTGATGTTGATTTTTGACCTGTGTTGATTTTTGAAGTGTACTTGTGCGCACACACATGCACACATGACCACACACACACACACACACGCACACACGTACACATGCACACGCACACACACCACACATCCACACAGGCACACACGCACACACACACACACATCCACACAGGCACACACACACGCACCATGCACATAATATACTAAAACTCTTGAATAACAGTTAACTCTAACATTTAATTCTGCCTTGAGAGGATCTTGCAAGAGGGGTAACATGACCTTCATCTGTCCTATCCACCTATAGACCTGTAGTCTAACTGTGGCTGAGGAAGATAGCCTAGTCATTTCCTGAAGCTAAAACCCCAGCCAGCACTGTGGTCAATCCAATGCAAAGCCTTAGCTTATAAAGTGCCAGAAAGAGAGGCGCATGCTTGTTTTCTGAAGTTTGTTTCTATTTTAAATGGTAGCTTTAAACACAAAAAGATGAGAATACTGGGAATGGAGCTGCAAGATATACAGACAGACATTACGGTAATCGGAAATACCATCCTGATAATCTCAGCACTCTCATCCCCACACACATTTGTTGAAATCATATACCATGTCTTTAACAACTTGCTAAAACTACACAGTTGACATGACATGCAAAGGACTCAGAGATGAGTTAACAACCAAAAGCAATTCTAGTTGAAATCTGAGCTGACAAGGTGATGTTTTACAGCACATTTAAGTAAACTTCTAATCACTTCGATGTTTGAAACACATCAAGACTTATCAAATATTGATGTACTTATCTTTTCTGTATCCCTAACAAGTCATGTTCAATTTTAGATAACAGCTAAGAAAGTATTAGGCCTCAGAAATAGGTCTTGCTATTGATCTGATACCAGGGTTAGGCCAAAAGTCTGGGTTCTGAGAATTCCCCACAGCACAGGCTGAACCACCCATCTGCATGTGATAATTATGGATGAATAGAGGTAGAGGAAAAAGAGGGGGAGATTTGTGTTCAAAGAGGCCCTATTGAAAATAACAAGAGGTTCTTTGACAACAAGTCTGTTAACAGGAGCTTTTACGTACTATGTGAATATGTTGTATGTATGTATATGTGGTTGCCAACACCTTTGAGAATGCATGTAGGTTTACAAGGGTCAACATCAAGTGTCTTCTCCTATTGCTCTCCACCTAAGTTTTGAGGCGAAGGTTTCTCACCAATTGGCCTACACATAGCTAAACAACAACAACCCCAGGGCTCACCTCCTGTCTCTTTGTTCTGTGAATGCGGGGGAAATGCTTCGATGTCTTTGTCCTTGCATTGGCAAGCACTTTACTCAGTGACTTATCTTCTCAGCCTCTGGACTTTGATAATTTATGGAAAGATATCAAAAGATGGGGCTTCAGGGTATCATGCCCCTCTCTTTATTAATGTCACCTTTGATATAAGCTAGGGGTCATCTGGGAAGAAGGAATCTTAATGGGGGAAAAACTGGTGCAAAGACCTATTTGGCCTATAGACAAATCTGTAGGTATGTTTTCTTGATTAATGATTGATGTGGGAGACCCAGCTAACTGTGGGGAGTAATCACTCTCTGGGAAAGTGGTCCTGAGTTGTATACAGAAAGCAGACTGAGCAAGTCCAGGAGGAGAGCAATTTAGTAAGCAGTGTTCCTCCATGGCCTCTGCTTCAGTCCAACCTCCAGGTTCCTGCCTTGAATTCTTGTCCTCATGTCTCTGGCAGGTGAACTGATGAAAAGCTGGAAGAGGGGATAAATCCTTTCCTCCACATGTTTCATTTTGTCATGGAGTAATATCACAGCAATAGAAAGCATAATTTAGACAAGTATGCATCCTCTACAACCTCACCAGCATGTGCTATCTCTTGAATTTTTAATCTTAGCCATTCTGAATGCATGGGTTGTGAAGTGAAATCTCAGAGTCATGTTATTTGCATTTACCCTTATGACTAAGGATTTTTGAACATTTTTCTTTAGGTGCTTCTCAACTATTCAAGAATCCTCTGTTGAGAATTCCTTGTTTTTCTCTGTACCTCATTTTTAAAATTGAGTTATTTGGACTGTTATTGTCTAACTTCTTGAGTTCTTTATATATTTTGAATACATAGCCCTCTGTCAAATGTAGGGTTAATAAAGATCATTTTCCAAATCTGTATGGCCTGTTGTTTTATTTTAATGATGGTGTCCTTTGACTTAGAGAAGCCTTTAAGTTTCATAAAATCCTATTTATTAATTATTTTTATTGAATATTTTCTTTATTTACATTTCAAAGTATTAACCACTTTCCCAGTTTCCCCCCTCCCAGAAACCCCATATCGCCATCCTCCTTCCCCCTGCATCTATGAGGGTGTTGTTCCTCCACCCACCCCACTCTCAACCTCCCTGCCCTCAATTCCCTTACTCTGGGGCATCTATCAAGCCTTCATAGGACCAAAGACCTCTCCTCCCATTGATGCCTGACAAGGCAATCCTCCCCTAACATATGCAGCTGGAGCCAGTGGGAGTTCCTGAGGTGTCCTGGTTGGTTGATATGAATTGTTTTCCTATGAGGTTGCAAATCCCTTTCAGTATTCCTTCACTCCTTTTTATAACTCCCTCCATTGGGGACCCAATGGTTGGACTGGTGAGCATCCACCCTCTGTATTTGCCCAGCCTCTTGGCAGAGGTCTCTCAGGAGATAGCCATATCAGAGCTCCTTTCAGCAAGCATTTCTTGGCATTCACAATAGTGTTGGGGTCTTGGTGACTCCAAATATATGGGATGAATCCCCAGTGGGACAGTCTCTGGATGACCCTTTCCTTCAGTCTCTGCTCTACACTTTATCGTCCATATTTACTATGTGAGTATTTTTGTTCCCCCTTCTCAGAAGAACCATGGCACCCATATTATAGTCCTTCCTTTTTCTTGAGCTTCATGAGGTCTGTGAATTGTATCTTGGGTATTCTGAGATTCTGGGCTAATATCCACTTATTATTGAGTGCATATCATGTGTGTTCTTTTGTGATTGGGTTGCCTCACTCAGGATGATATTTTCCAGTTCCATCCATTTTGCCTAAGAATTTCATGAATTCCTTGTTTTTAGTACCTGAGTAGTACTCCATTGGCCTCTAGAGAAGCTGTTGTTGCTGTTATCAATTACATTCCCATGAGATGAGATTGCTCCTACTCTGACATAAAGCCTCACCATCAGAGATAAGTTACTCTCAGTGTGAGTGTGTTTGCAAGTTTGATCTACACTGTAGACTTTCATTGACAAGTGAATACAGCTCTCTTCTACAGTACTTATCAATCATATGCATCATTCCTATAGTCCTAGGTAAATGCATGGAGGAGTAACTCAGAAAGAAAAGGCAAAGAGGGCCCGAAATAGGACAATATGGAGTTGGTTAGGTCAGGTGTCCAATTCTCTTCCTTTAATCCTTCTGATCATGAACCTGCTGACATAAGAATGGCACTCACTGTGCTACTTCTTATTTAAATTGCTATCATTCAGAATAAACAAGATACAATTCACAGGACCCACATGAAGATCAAGAGAAGGAAGGCCAAAGTGTGGGTGCTTTGTTTCCTTCTGAGAAGGGAAGACAATACTCCCAGGAACAATTATGGAAACAAAGTATAGGGCAGAAAACTGAAGGAAAGACCATCCAGAGACTGTCCTCACCTGGGTATTGATCCTATAAACCAGTCACCAAACCCCAAATAGTATTGTAGATGCTAAGAAGTGCTTGCCAAAGGAGCCTGATATGGCTGTCTCCCGAGAAGCCCTTGCCAGAGCCTTACAGATACAGAGGCAGATGCTAGCAGCTAACCATTGAACTGAGTATGGGGTCCCCAAAGGAGGAGTTGGAGGGAGGACTGGAGGAGCTGAAGGGATTTGCAGCCCTATAGAAAGAATGATGATGTCAGCCAATCGAATCCCTCAGGACTCCCTGAGACTAAGGGAATAAACCAAAGGGTACACATGGTTCCAGTCAACATTTGTGGCAGAGGAATGCCTTGTATGGCATCAGGGGGAGAAGAGGTTCTTGGTTCTATAAAAGCTAGATAAGATGCCGCCAGGTGTGAGGGAAATCAAGGGGTGTTATGTGGGGAGTCGGTTGGATGGAGGGGGCATTGTCATGGGAGGCAGGTATGAGGGAGGGTGGGTTGTGGGTTTTCTGGGAGGGGGGAAAGTGGGAAAAGGAATAACATATTGGAATGTAAACAAAGAAAATATTCAATAAGAAAAATAAAGAATGTAATGAAATATTGAAAATAAAATAAAATAAAATGATAGCTTATGTGCATGGTTTATGGAAGAAGCCTAGAAACTGGACTTCTACTGGTTGAGTGAATTGCTTTCAGTAGGATGAAAGAAACAATGATCTAGATGATCTGCATGTTACATTCAAATTTCAGAAGGTCATGAAACTTTAGATTAATTATTTAGGCATACATATGCATGTATGTTGTTTGTGAATGTATGCATGTGTTCAGTCCCTATGTATGTGTGAGAGTCCATGTATACATATGTGCAGAATGCCTGTGGAGTATTCAAAGTTGACAAATCCTTCCTCCGAACCCTTGCCACTTTACTGTGTCTCTGACCCCAACATATAAATGGCACACATAATACTTTCCCATGTTTGTGAATACACCCCCCAAACACACCCCTTTTTCAATTAAAATAATAATCTGGCTAACTTAACTTTGTCTTATTAGTGACTCTCATCACAGGGATGCATGGTAAGGAACATAAATGAATATTGGTTGGTGAAGTCACCAGGCTGCATATGGTAGTCATTAGATTGGCCTAAATTTGTTGAGAAGGTGACTGAGGTCTAGTTAAACATTCTCCTTGTATTTATAATCAGGATCATGACATAGTCCCCAAAGGTTCTCAGGAAAATAGGAAGCCTGTGAACAACTTCAACCCAAAAGATTTAGACTCAAACTTCTTCAACATACTCTACTGGGGAAACATAGACAATAGCTGTTAATAGTATCCATGCTTTATGACCTCATTATGAAAACATACGTGAAAAGAACCATGCTCTTGAATGTAGAAAGGAAAATAGAATTTTTCCCTGGCAATGATAAGAGTTGTCCAGAGGAATAAAGAAAGTCCTATTTGAGGAAAATTGGTGGAGGAAGGACTCTTTTAGATGGATTTTTGCTTGAGGTGGTTGGTTATTGTTGTTTTTAGTCCCTCTATCTATAAAATATATGTTTTAAATCAACAAAACACAATTACATTATATTTTCTGCAATCTCCTTCCAAATTCATGTCTTCCTCTTCTTTAATCATTGCTTTTACGATAGAGATAGACATGCATTAACATATAATTAGTGCCACTGAGCTCCGTCAATGTGTTTTCTGCATGGCTAGTTTCTATTGAATTACATGTGAGTGAGAACACATGGTCTTTGTTTATTCTGAGACTGGGATTACTTCACTCTACTCTAATATCTTCTAGTTCTACACATTTATCTGGAAATTTCACTTTCCTTTACAGTTGAATATTTATTGCATTGTTTATATGTATCACATTTCAAAAATCCATATTTATGGGAGTTTTCAAAGTATAAGTAAAACATATATTTTAAAAAATAGAACTGTGGTAACTCTAATAGAAATCCTCATTCTCATTACTAGGATCATTGTAGGGAAACAGCAAGATTCAGACAGCAAACAGCAAATTTGGTTGAGATTCATATTCTTTTATGAGATTCCTCCTGGCAGATTTCATGCATAGTCTTCTAGAACTACTACTTGGTCTTATCTCATCAGGGACAATCAGGAATATAGGGGTGATCTGTGGAAATTCCAACCAAAGCAACAGAATACTGAAAACTAGGAGGGAGACTGCTGTGTGCTAATTGTTGATGACTTAATGAGCTTGCCCAAAATAAGGCCTTTATACTTTAAAAAGTAAAAAACTAGGATAAGGGAGAAGCTCTGCATGACATAACTATGAGGACTTTAGTTGGAATTCCTGGGATGCAGGTCAGAAAGCCAGCACATGCAAAACCAAATTGTGCAGAGGTAGAGACAGAGAGGTCCCAGGAGCTTACTGGCGCCAGTCAGATCTCAGTGGAGATTCCTGTCTCAGAAGGTGAGGTGGGGTGTGATTGAGAAAGATTCCTGATGGTTGATGATCTCCACATAGGTTTGTGTGCTTGTACCACACACACACACACACACACACACACACACACACACACGTACATAAAAATATAAAACTCTTATGGAAATAAACAGTTTACTCTGATACATTTAATTTGCATGAGGAGAATCTTGCAAGGAGGGGTAACATGACCTCCATCTGTCCTATCCACCTTTAGGCCTGTAGTCTAACCTGTGGAAAGATAGATAGCCTAGTCATTTCCTGAAACTAAAACCCAGTCAGCATTGTTGGCCAATCCAATGCAGAAGTCTTAAGCTTATAAAGAGCCAGAAAGAGAGGCATGCTTTTTTCTGAAATTTGTTCTATTTTAAATGTGTAGCTTTAAACACAAAGAGTGGAGAATACTGAGGAATGGAGCTGCAGATATACAGACAGACATTAGGTGATGGGAAATACATCCAATAACTGCAGCATCTCTCATCCCCACCCTACATTTTATTGAATCATATACCACATGTCGATTAACAGAACTTTACTAAAAATACCTAGAGTACACAGTTGACTCACAACTAGAGGCCAGAGGCCAGATGCAGCCGGAAGCAACTCGGATTGCAGTCTGAGATGACTAGGTTGATGTTTATAGCACGTCTAAGTAAAATTAATCACACACAGGTGTTTGAAACACACAGAGAACTTATCAGTATTGATATACTTATCTTTTTTGTGTCCCTAACAAAGTCAAAGTCCAATTTTAGGATAACAGTAGAGAAAGCATTAGGCTCAGAAACTAAATAAAGTCTTGCTATTGATCTGATATCAGGGTTATGGGCAAAAGGTCTGGTGTTCTGAGAATCCCCACGGGATATACATATTTAAAGAGATGAATAGAGGTAGAGGACAAATGAGGGCAGATTTGGTCAATGGAGGCCAAGTTGAGAAGAATAGGCAAAGGGGTTCATTGACAAACAAGTCTGTTAACAGGAGCTTTGAAATTGTGGTGAATGTGTTGTATGTATGTGTATCTGGTTGCCCATACCTTTGAAAATGCATGTAGGTTACAGGCCACCACGAATTGTCTTCTCCCTATTGCTTTCTTACCTTAGTTTTTGACAGCAAGTCGTCTCTCACCAATTTGGCTACACTGGCCAAACAGTGAGCCCAAGAAGCCTCCTGTCTTTTTTTTTACCTGTGGGGTGCCCAGGGAAAATGCATCATGTCCTTCTATCCTTGCATGACCAGTTACTTTACTCAGTGTTTCAATCTCCTTATCCCCTGGACTTTGAAAATGTATGGACAAGAAACAGAGGATGTGTTTAAGTTATTGTGCTGGCTAGTAATAGATGACACCTCCTTGATACAAGTTCAGGGTCATCTGGGAAGAAGGAATCCTTAATGGAGAAAAACTACTGCCAACAGGATTGACCTATAGGCAAATCTGTAGTGCATTTTCTTAATTAATGATTGATATGGGAGAGCCCAGCTAACTGTGGAGAGTGTCACTTCTAGAAAAGTTGTATTGAGTTATACAAGAAAGAAGGCTGTGCAAGCCACAAACAAGTAAGCAGTGTTCCTCCATGGAGTTCCTGCCTCTAGGTCCCTGACCTAAATTCTTGTCTTGACTTCTCTGAATGGTGGACTGACTCAAAGATGAATAAATCCTTTTACCCACAAGTTGCAAATGGTCATGAGGTTTCATCACATCAATAGAAACCATAATTAAGACAGGTATGTATGAAGTGTAGAAAAGTAATCTTTAGTTACATAAACCAATAGTCTAAGAAAACCAATAACTCTTAAACCAATAGTCAAGACAGAAAATCCTATTTCATGTTTGCTTCTGCAGGGGCCTCTAGAGAAGCTGTTGTTGCTGTCATCATTTGTATTCCCATGTGTTGGTGTCTCCTACTCTGTGATACATCTAACCATCAGAGATAGTTACCCTCAGTGTTGAGTGTGAGTTTGTGTGTTTTCTCTGTGTGTGTTTTTGCATACAAGATCTGCTCTGTAGGTTTACATTGCTGAAAGTAGGCTTTTGTTCTATAATACTTATTTATCAAGCAGTCACATCATTGTTATAGTCCAAGGTAAATGCATGGGCGGAGTAACTCCGGAAGAAAAAGTCAAAGAGGGCAGAAATAGGACAAAATGGAGTTGGTTAGGTCAGTGTCCAATTCTCTTCCTTATATCCTTCTGATCCATTCACCTGTTTGACATATAGGATTGCACTCAGTGTGCTACTTATTATTTAAATTGATAGGCTTATGTGCTATGGCTCATGGGGAAACTTAACCTGACTTCCGCTGGCTGAAATGAATTGCCTTTTAATAGCACAAGGAAAGCAGTGCTCTGAACAATTTGCATGTTACATTCAAATTTGAGAAGTCATCAATCTGTTGACTAATTAATTCACATATTATATATGTGTGTGCTTATTGTGGGCATATATGCATTTGTGGGAACACGTGTGTGTGAAAGTGCAAACACATATGTGCAGGGTGCTTGTGGAAGTTCAAAGTTGACAAAGCCTCCCCCTGTCCACTTTACTGAGGTATAGAGATGACTAATTGATTACTCTAGCTAGTCAGTTTGCAGAGACAATTGTCCCTGCCTCTTCAGTATTGGGATTGTGTGTGACCTTCAAGCTTGCTCATCTTTTAGCTTTGCTCAGGGGCTCTGAATTCCAGTTTTAACTCTTATACAATGAGGACTTTATACACACAACTATATTCTCAGCCAATGTATTCTAACTGGGCAGAAACATCCAAACAAAGAAGAGCACCATTTCTATCTCACAAAGACAACTACCCATTCTTCTGTGACATGATGGTTTAGCTGGCTGAGTAGTGCAAAACTATAATTCGGCATTTGGAAGGTGGTATAAAGGGCTCCAGGATATCTACTGCTATGTAGTGAGTTCAGATCCAGCCTGGGGTAAATATGACACTGTTTCCAAGTCAATGAACCGGCTAACTCAATCTAACCAAATCTGAACTAAAACAAACCGAAATAAAAGCATACACACAAAGTACTCTTGCTTTTGTCTATTTTGGGAAGCATGTGATTGTTGAACTTTGGTGGCTAGAGGAGGTGAGCAGCTTGGTGAAGGCCCAGAGTCCCCCGTATATGAAGAGAATCAATCCCATCTTCATTTCTGCTCTTTCTTCACAAATAAGTTGGGTTCTGGTGCCATGAGACCCAGCGATACAGTAGGTGTAATGTCAAGTTCCACTTATGGTTCAGTCTCTTGATACAGCCCTTAGAATGATGGGTTTATCTGGTTGAAAAAAAATCCTTTCTTATTTAGTTGTAAGGGAATCTGCCACAGTTGCATGGAGCACAGTGAGGGACAAACAATGAAGTGTCACCAAGCACAGAAGCAAGGAAGAGATTCATTATGGATGGATATGTCATATACGCACATGAAAACTACTCTTTCCTCAGGTATTGTTCCTTAGGAGCCATACAAGGTTTTAAAAATTTGGGAATCTCGGAATACCCTAGACACAATCCGCATATCAATAGATTTCTAAAAAGATGGAAGGAGAGACCCCTGGTCCTGGAAAGACTGGATGTAGGGGAACGCCAGGACAGAGTAACGAGAGGGGGTTGAATGGAGAAAAAGAGGGAGGGAAGGGGGCTTATGGGACTTTCGGGGAGGGAGGAAACGGGAAAGGGGAAGTGATTTGGAATGTAAATTAAAAAAATAAAATAAAATAAATAAAAAAAAATTTGGGCTCCCTTTATAAAACTCGGGTTTTCATGCTTACAACACAGATATTTTCCTAAATGAACTACTCTCCAGGCCCTAAATTTCAAAAATTGGTTAAATTTTCTATAAAATTATTAATTTTTAATTATATATATATACATACACATTCAGTGTTTCCCCTCCCTGTCCCCTCCTAGCATCTGTCACCCCATCCACTTTGTTTCTGAGAGTGTGTTCCCACACTCACCCATCCACCTCCATCCCATCCATCACTGATCATTCCCCATCCCTGGGGCATCAGGCTCCAGATCTTCATGCTTATATTGCAGACATTTCCCTGAATGAACCACTCTCCAGCCCCTGAGTTTAGCAAATGGTTATACTTTTTTTAAGCAAAAGACACAGCTGCTAAACTGAAGAACCTAACCATCCACAGATGTCACAAAAGAAGTTACTTGCCTCATAGAATAAACTAAAATGCGAGCAAGCATGTACTTCTTTGCTTATAGATGCCCCCAATTAAAACACCAAATTACATATAACTTATTGAGAAATCACACTAACCTGAGTTTCCTTACAAGGTTGGAAGAAGAAGTTCTGCAGGACTCTTACAAGAGCAACTTTCATGGTCATGAGAGCAAACCTCATGCCAATACAGTTCCTGGGTCCTTTCCCAAAGGGCAGGTACGTATAAGGTTTGATACTGTCCTGATTCTTCTTGCTGAACCTTGTCCCACAGGAGTAGATGAAGACAAGTTAATGAAGAATAAAACCCACAACAACCACTTGTTTGCTATCTCTTAGGTGCCCACAAGCAACAGTAGACAGGATGCTTGCTAAGGTTGCATATAGATATCTTGCTGAGCTTTTTAGATTTAGTTTTTGGAAGTTTCTTAATTGTATGCAACACACTGTGATCCACCTCCTTTCATTCCATTCTTCCCAACTAGTCATCTTCCTACTCTCATGGCTCACTTTTTTCTGATATGTGCAAGTCTTTTACATGTGTTAATAGATGCTTTGTGGAGATGGAACTGGGATGTCCAGAAGACATTCTATACCATACCTACCAAACCTCCAGCCACTACAATCTGTCTACCCCCTCTTCTGTAATGTTACCTAAGCCTTGGAGTGTGAGATATACTATAGAAGTTGTAGGCTACAGGCCCATCCCTTTCCCTTTACTATGGAGAAGCTTGTGACTGTATCAAGAATGCTGTTCAAAATATTTATTGTCTGTCTGTCTGTCTATCTATCTATCTATCTATCTATCTATCTATCTATCTACCTATCTATTTTTTAGCACAAGGTCTGAAACTCTCTATGTAGAAAAAGCTGGCTTCAAACTCACAGAGATCTGCCTTCCATTGGCTCCCAAGTGCTGGGATTAAAGGGATGGGTCACCACACCCAGATTAAGAAAATTTATCTTTAAACAAGAGAAGCGCATTTAGTACAGTATTGCATTCATATTCTGGCATATAAGAAATAAAACCAATGAAAGGAAAGCAAGGCCTTGCTGCCACTCACATTTCTACTGTTCACTTGCTCATTGGGCTCAGTGGATAAAATACCTACAGCTCTTGAAAGTTTGTTCCCTTTCACTCTATGATTCTCTCCTCTCAATTATGCCTTTTCTTTGAGTACATTTCCTGTCTTTCTTTTCTTTTTTCCAGCTCCTTTCTCTCTTCCTTTCAACCTCCTTCCCTTCATTCTTCCTCCTCCATTTCTTCCTGCCATCTTTCCCCCTCCCTCTCTACCTTTCCTTTCTTTTCTTTCTTTCTCTTTATTCTCCTTCCTCCCTCCCTTTTCTTACTCTGCTTCTGCTTCTTCCTACTTTTTTTTGCATCATCCTACTTCCCTTCCTTCCTTATTGGGTATTTAAGTCAGATATTTAACAAAATATATAAAATCACTCCACTATCAAAGTTTTCTTTATACGTTTCCTTGGGTATAAAATTCTAGAGGGGTAGGCAAATTTAATTTGAATTTGATTCCATTTAAATATTTCAGAGAAGAATACTGATTTGAGGAGGATGATAATTGGAATATGATTATATATTTCAAATTGTATTTTATATTTTGAAGAAAATTCTTGGTGGTATGTTACACATACATGTGCACACATATCATACACACACACACACACACAAGCACATGCACGTGCAGTCCACATAAAAGTTGAAAGAGTTGTAGAAGATGTATGTGGAACAGTTGCTGATATGGGTCAATTGTTGCTGCAAACATAGAGAAAGAATCATTTAGAGTGTTGTGTATATGAATTTTTATATTCTTCAACATTTGTCAAACATTCTCTATATTAATATTTGGATTTTATCAGTGCTTGGAGCAGTCTCTCATGCAAAGTGGGCATGTAATAGATATTTAATTATTTAAAAAAATCTAACATAAATATAATCAATTATTTGGGCTTTTATGATCACAATTCTACAGATGATTGAACTGATGAAACTGGGGAAAACAGAGAAGTCATCTTGGATGGAACAACCCCCACTGACTTCCTCAGTAAATATTATGGTGGTAACAGGTATGCCACAACCACTAAGACATATATACTGAAAACAGAAAATCCACTGTTAGTGGAAAGTATATATCTAGATCAGAGGTCCTCTGACCTGCTAGCCACTGTGTTAAAACCTCAACTTTCTGTTTTGGCTACTAACAGGAATTCAAGAAAATAGTATTTTAGATGTAAAATCTGACTGAAGCCTGACCTTGGTTCTAAATTTTCCAGAAGAATGTACTCGAGCCACCTCCAAAGAAAGCTATCTCAGGCTTCTAGAGAAGCAGGTGTTACTGCCTTAGAAGAGTCACTGAATATAAGGGAGATGGCTAGAATGACAGTTAGAGACAGGAGTGTGTGGACCCATGAGCTCCTCTGTCCTCAGCAGGGCTGCTCTAACCACAATGGAGAAGGGCCTCTAGGCACATGGCAGCACCATTACAACCATAATAGAAGATATAGGAGGCAAACTCTAGTGAAATTGGAGACTCAGATGCTCTCTATAGGTGATGAGATGGATAATGGTAATGGCTGAAAACCCTGAGATGACTAAAAAGCACAATACATTAAAAAAGGATAGTGCCAAGGAAATTATGGCAGGTGTTATGCATTACTAAAAGTTTACATAGACAGACAGAAAGACAGGAAGGCAGAGAGAGAGAGAGAGAGAGAGAGAGAGAGAGAGAGAGAGAGAGAGAGAGAGAGAGAGAGAGAGAGAGAGACTGTTGTTGCAGCAAACATCTTCAATACCAAGAGAGAACATATCATGTTTGAATTAGTTTGGATCAGGATATTTTCCTTTCTCATATCTTTGTACCTTTCAGGGCAAAATTCTTCAGGCTCTGGCCAGCACTTCGGGTCCTTGTGAAGAGCAAAGATTGGTACCATCACCACAGTCCCTTTGGGAATGAACACCCCATTGATTTCAATATCTTTCTTACAGACCCTCTCAAGTCTTCCACCTACTGGATATAATCTGAGAGTTTCATTCACCACAATGTCCATGTACTCCATTTGTACCAGGGAATCATAGATTACAGGTCCCTGGATGGGTGGGAAGGAAGAGGAGAAGATGGGGAGGGAAAGGGAAGAAATGGGAGGCAGAACGACAGAGTTAATTTTCAACTATGGAGTATTACTGTGGTGTTTTATTTGGAGCACCACATAATAAATCTTATTGATAAAGAAACTTAGCATTTATACAGCATTTTAATAATTCAAATCCTTCAACCTGTTCAAATTCCCATTGAGAAACAATTCTTTAGGATAATCCCAAACCTAGGGCCTTGAATCCTCAAAATTATCATGTACTACTTTTTCTTTCTTATGTCAAGAATCATTACTAATAGATAATGAAAAGTACACAACAAGATGCCAGTTATTGTTGCCTTTCACAACAAAGCTATACATGTACATGAAAGTCTATAAAACGCAGATGAGGAAAATCTCTATTTTTAAAAAGTTTTATTTTTATTTATGTGTATGTATCTTTAAAACATGATCTTTATATATGTATCTGTGTAGAGATTTGTGTATGGGAGTTCATGTGCTCTGGGGGTCAGAAAAGGGTATCAGAGCCTCTTGAACTGTAGCTACAGGTATTTGTGAGCTTCCTGATGTGGGGGTTAGGAACTGAACTAAGGTCCTCTGAAAGAGCAGCCAAGCTCTTAACTGATGAGCCATCTTTCCAGCCTTTAAGCAAATCCTTATCTTGTTGCAAATACTTTGCGGTATCATTCTTTTTATTACATATAAGATTGAGAAACTATTCAATTTATTTATAAAATAACTGCTACAGTTCACCAAAAAAAGCCCCTTTTTATATCAAATGGAGACCATCACTGGTCACAAAATAAAGATCAATGGATTATGTGGAGCTCAGAACAACAAATACATCTACATTACAGCTCCTGCCCTTATAGTGCAGGGAACATTGGGAAGATAATGTGGAAATTTGCTGTGAATTGGCCTATCTTAGAAATGGATGCATAAACAAGACCGTAACAGTGGCAATATTAATAGACATGTTAAAGTAGAAAGAGATCATTTCACTTGGTTCCACTCCTAGACAAAAAAACTTCAGGCAATCAATGATGGCTGTTAAAGGGATAATTAGCATCTCTCAAGGGTGAGACTTCTAATTGGTTGTTCATCACAGAGTGGCTAGTCTTGGAAACACGTACATATAAACAAGAAAAATGGACTCAGAAGGTTGTGTAAGTGTCTGTGTATGCATACACATAGATACAAACATATGCACATATTTCTGTAACTAGTTATCAAAAGGGGTTATCAACATGTTAGCAAGGGGAGGGGACATGTTTAAGGCATAGGCTGGAGGGAGAAAAGGGAAGAAGGAAGGTGATATAGTTATATTTCCGTTAAAACATTTTTAAAAGATTTAGTATATCTGGTTTTATGTTGAGGTCCTTCAACATCTTGGACTTGAGTTTTGTGCAGGATGATGAATATGGATCTATTTTCATTCTTGTACATGCAGACATCTCGTTATAACAGCACCATTAGTTGAAGATGCTATCTTTTTCCATTGTATGGTTTTGGCTTCTTTATCAAAAATCAAGTGTTCATAGGTATGTGGGTTTATTTCTGGGTCTTCAATTTGATTCTATTGATCAATGTATCTATTTCTTTACCAGTACCATGTACTTTTTACCAATATTGCTTTATAGTACAGCTTGAGGTCAGGGATGGTGATTCCTCCCAAAGTTCTTCTGTTGTTCAGGATTATTTTGACTATCCTGGGCTTTTTTGTTTTTCCATATGACATTGAGAAATGCTATTTCAAGGTCTATAAAAAATTGTGGTGGAATTTTGATGGGGATTGCATTGAATCTGTAGATTATTTTGGTAATATGGGCATTTGTACTGTGTTAATCCTACCTATTCATGAGAATGGGAGGTCTTTCCATCGTCTGATATCTTCTTCAATTTCTTTCTTCAGGGACTTCTTGTCATATAGATCTTTCACTTGCTTGGGAGAGTTACACCAAGATATTTTTTATTATTCGTGGCTATTGTAAAGGGTGTTGTTTTCCTAATTTATTTCTCAGCCTGTTTATCATTTGTATAATGGAGGATGACAGATTTCTTTGAGTTAATTTTATATCCAGCCACCTTTCTGAAGGTGTTGATCAGCTGTGGTAGTACTCTAGTAGAATTTTGGGGGTCACTTATGTACACTGTCATATCTGCAAATAGTCATGCTTTGAATTCTTCCTTTCCAATTTGTATTCCCTGCATCTCCTTTAGTTGTTTTAGTGCCCTGACTAGAACTTCAAGTACTATATTAGCTAGATTGGAAGACAATGAGCAACCTTGTTTTGTCCATGATTTTAATAGACTTGCTGGAAGTTTCTCTCCATTTAGTTTGATGTTGGCTATTGTCTGGCTGTATATTGTTTTGATTTTGTTTAGGTATGTGCCCTGTATCCCTGATTTCTCTAATATCTTTAACGTGAAAGGGTGTTGGGTTTTATCAAAGTTTTTTTCAGGGTCCAATGAGATAATTATGTGAGTTTTTCTTTCAGTTTGTTTATATGGTGTATTACTTGATGGGTTTTCATATATTAACGCATCCCTGCATTCCTGCATCCCTGGGATGAAGCCTATTTAATCTTGATGGAAGATGTGTTTTATGTGTTCCTGGATTCAGTTTGCAAATATTTTATTGAATGTTTTTACATCAATGTTCATAAGAAAAATATGTCTGAAGTTCTCTTTCCTTCTTGAGTCTTTGTATAGTTTAGGTATCAGTGTGACTGTGGCCTAATAGAATGAGTTTGGCAGTGTTTCTTCTGTTTATGTTGTTGAATAGTTTGAGAAGTACTGGTATTAGCTCTTCTTTGAAATTCTGGTAGAATTCTGCACTAAAACTATCTGGTCCTGGGCTTATTTTTGTTGGTAGACTTTTAATGACTGTTTCTTTTTTTTTTATTTTTTTTTATTTTTTAATTTACATTCCAGATCACTTCCCCTTTCCCGTTTCCTCCCTCCCCGAAAGTCCCATAAGCCCCCTTCCCTCCCTCTTTTCCCCATTCAACCCCTTCTCTCTTCTCTGTCCTGGCATTCCCCTACATCCCGTCTTTCCAGGACCAGGGGTCTCTCCTTCCATCTTTTTAGAAATCTATTGATATGCTGATTGTGTCTAGGGTATTCTGAGATTCTGGGTCAATATCCCCTTATCAGTGACTGCATACCATGTGTGATCTTTTGTGATTGGGTTACCTCACTAAGGATGATATTTTCAAGTTCTGACCATTTGCCTAGGAATTTCGTGAATTCATTGTTTTTGATTGCAGAGTAGTATTCCATTGTGTAAATATACCACATCTTCTGAATCCATTCCTCCGTTGAGGGACATCTGGGTTCTTTCCAGCTTCTGGCTATTATAAATAAGGCTGCTATGAATATAGTGGAGCATGTGTCCTTATTGCATGCAGGTAAAGTCTCTGGGTATATGCCCAGGACTGTTTCTATATCTTTAGGGGTTATGGAGTGGGGTTAATAGACTTTAGGGGTTATTAGACTAAGCAACCTCATACCCTACAGCCTCCCAGTTTGGGAAGAGTTATAAAGACCAATGTGACTATTACTTTATGGGATTTTTGGACAGACCTTATGTAGGGTTAAGAGTATTACTCAGGGGCCACCTATGAGTAGAAAAGTATGTGTGGTGCTGTGTGGGAACTTGGTGTGGGACAAGGCCAACTCCATATTCCTGTAGCCATCAGTCACATGTAGCCAGGCCCCTAGGTTCTGGCTTGGACTCCACCTCTGCAGCCAGGCCTCCTTCCCCACCCCTTGGTTACCTGGCAACAGCCAGGTAATCCGACTCACTATAAATGGAGCCTCTCTCTCTCTCTCTCTCTCTCTCTCTCTCTCTCTCTCTCTCTCTCTCTCTCTCTCCCTCCTCTCCCCCCCCCCCTCTCTCTCTCTCTCTCTTTCTCTCTCGTCTCTCTCTCGTCTCTCTATTTTCTCCCCTTTCCACGTGGTCATGACTTTTTCTTATCTATTTTCTCTTTTCTCTTTATATTTCTATCTCCTTTTTTCTTTCTATTTTCATAGCATCAAAGCTATGAGCCATCTCTTATTAAATTCACTGCACAGAGCTAGTCTTAGCATGTCCACAGACGCCAGGGAAAGATGCGTGTCAGCCAGGCCACCTCTCATCTCAGCAGCAACAGCATCTCAGCCAAACGGCCCACGTACCCAGGTAACCAGAGGTCCACGCCAGAATGGAACTGCCTTCTGAGCGGGATCTCCCTGCCCGTGCCTGCTAGCCAGGCATCCTCCTGCTCTTGCTCCAGTGCCAACACACTCCCTATCGCAGTGAGGCACGTGGGTCCTGCCAGCTTCTCCAATCCCCGCTAGGGCTCTGTGCCTGCCTGTGTCTCATATGCGGGATGTCCTTGCCACCTCTGCCCAAAAGAGACCCACACACCGCCGCTGCCCTCCGTGCTTCTTTCTTTTTCTTTTTTTTTCCCCACAGTGCTGCACCAAATCCATCTGCCTAGCCCAACCCAGTCAAAGCCAGTCATACTCAGGCAAAAGCATGTAAAAGCACAATTCATGATATCAACAGAAATGACTATCCAGACATTTAACTAATGCTCACACTTCCATGATATTGTGATTTTTATGGGTGTTTCTTGCTAGAAATCATACCAACATTCATCTACAATGATGTTATTTTACTAAAAGTAGCATCTGATGCATGTTTCCTATTGATTTCTCTTTTCAGAACCTTCTTAAATAAAGATGGTGAAGGAATCCATAACTTTGTTGAAAATTTCTCACTAGATGTGATAAGAAGCCATTCAAGTCAATTTTTCTCTCTACTGCCCTCTCCAGGTCCTCCCCTCACCTTACTGGGCAGAGCTGCATCAATTTCAACCTGCAGTTCCTTCTGAACATCAGGGTGAGTGGCCAGCAAATACAAAGCAAAGGAAAGTGTACTGCTAGTGGTCTCATAGTCAGCAAAAATAAAGAAAATGGACTGAGCCACAATCTCCAGATCAGACAAACCTGAAGGGAAAGAAAGTACATTTGTTTCATGTATTTTTACATTGATTGATTGATTGATTGATTGATTGATTGATTGATTGGGTTCGTGTGTGTGTGTGTGTGTGTGTGTGTGTGTGTGTGTGTGTATTCCAGCATGCCAAAGCATGTGTTTAGAAGTCAGAGGATATCTTGCAATTGTGAGTTCTTTTTTTCTACTATTTGGGTCTTAGAGTTTTAACTCAGGTTTTTTGGGGCTTGGCAGCAAGTGTCTTTAGCTGTTGAGCCTTCTTCTCATCAGTCCAGAACATATATTTTAGGTGACGGAGGTGAGTATAAATCAGGGTTTAGATGAGAAGCGACAGAAATAAAGGTCACAAATCTCTACAGAGAATAGGTAAAACAATTCAGGGCCATATCAGGTTTTCTTTTCATTCCCCGACAACAGAGTGAATGGGGAAAGACATTTTCATCCAGTTTCCTTAAGTGTATACTACTCTTTCCCCATCTGCTCCTCATCTCATCATTTCAACAGTGCCACAGCTAGGCAATCTGGAGAGAAAGCATGTCCTCCTAGTATGGCACAATGTCTTTAGCATGCCTCTGGATGACTGGACATGATTGTGGAAAACATCTACATGTTTTCTACACTTCTATTTCCTCCCTTTATTGGGATAAAAATTATCCGATAGTCCTTTAAAGACAGGCAAGTGTGGGATATTTAAACTTTTATTTTGCTTACTTAAAAGATATTGTGCATGTGTTTATGTATATGCAAATATATGAGTGGTGTATGTTTGAGTGTGTGTGTGTGTGTGTACATGTGAGTGATATATTTGATGTGTGTATATGTGTGTGTTTGTGTATGTATGAGTGGTGTTTTCAGTGTGTGTGTTTGTGTGTTTGTCTACATAATAAGTGGTATGTTCAGTGTTTGTGTTCATGTAAGTATTAGTGTTTAAGTGGTATATATATGTACATATACATATGTATGTATATATATATATATATTAGTGTATGTAGGTGCATGTGTTTAAGTGTATGTGAGTGTGGTATGTGTGCATGTAAGTGTGGTGTATATGTGTGTGAATGTAGTATAGTGTCAGTGTGATGTGTGTGCATGTGTGTGCATGTGTGTGCATGTGTGTGTGTGTGTTATATTCATGTGATACATGCTGTGAGAGTGAGAGCAGACTCAACAGAGTTGACTATCCAGATACTTGACTGGTCAATATTCACATTTCCAAGCCAAGTTGATGGCTTTTTGGATGTCTTTCTCTGTCATTTTCTGTATTATTTCCTTGCAATAGGATATTTTACTGACCTGGAAGTTTGCCCTCTCTGCTGTACTGGCCAGGCAGAGACCTTTAGGATTCTCCTACCTTGGCACTCAAATGCTAGGCTTACAATGATTTTCAGGTATATTTGGCTTTTTATGTGGGTGCTGGGGAAATTCAAAACTGAAGTTCTTGTGCCTGTAGACTAACTGTTCTCGACAATGGAGATACCTAGCCAGCCTCTGGAATCTATTTTTATGAATAAAATGGGGACTAGTATTTTCCCTTAGGAAAAAATTAAATAATTCTTGGTGAAATATAGTTGGAACCACTTTGAATCATCATTCAGTACAAAGGCTTGAGTGCATGGAGCACTAACAGGTCTGTGAACTACATAAATTGTAGGTAACATGAGACAATTTTTTTAAAGACACACAGAATATAGTCTGTAAAGTCTCAGCATCAGTGAAGATGAAATACAGAGTGTCAAAGGAAACTTACATTTCTCAAATCAAATAAAAACTTTCATGAGGTGTGATATTATTGTGAACAATCTCACTGGGTAAGCAAGGATTACTAGTCTTCCAAAATGGATGATCACAAAAATTATGCTAAATAAGAAGCTATGGGGGTGGTGACCAGCCTTATTCTAATAAATGCACTAATGTAGCAGGAAAAAGAAAATGTTAGAAGAAGAAGCATTGTACATGGAAAACAAAAAACATGTACCTACAGAATAAAGTTAGCAATGCTATTCAATCATGGCTAAATGTCATCTTTCTTAATATACCACTTCCCAGCTATGCTTCATATGGACCACACTGCTCCAGACAAGTGTTGTCCTTCCACTTGGGTTTCAATCTGCACAAAAGTTCAGCTCAGTTAAGCACTGAACAGTTAATCACTAAGTAGTGGGGAGTGTAAGACCTTTAGAAATATATGGCCTGCTCCAACCTTGTTCAAAACTGAATTCAAAACTGAATGAGTAAACCCCAGTGGAAAATGAATGTTTGAAGCATTTGCAGAACTCTGGTTGGTTGACCACATTTGTGTTGTTCTTGGTGGAAAGATGGTCAATCAAATTCTTCATCTCAGTGAACATGAATTGTGTGTTATTATAGTGGGTTAAATATTAAGTAATCTGTCAATCTCATCTGTCTGAATACTTGATCCCCAGATGGTGGTGATACTTGTGAAGGTTTTAGCCTCCTTAGATGATGTGGGTCACTGGGATGGGACCTTGAGGTTTGGTAGCCTGGCCACACTTCCTGGCCACTCCATACAGTTCCTGTGACCATGCCTATTCCTATGTGTTGTCAAGTCTCCAAAAATGAATGAGGGATCAGCTTGAACCACAAGTCAAATTAAACCCTCCTTCCTTTTGATTTCTGATTGTTATGAATCTTCTCACAGCAACAAGAAAATAACCAATACATGAAAATAGAGTATGGAGGCAAAAAGTTCAGAACCCTGCTCTCTTGTGTGGTAGATAAGTAGAGACACAAAGCTGCTAAGTTCTAATAAATCAACATTCCATTGGTCTAAGAAGGGATTTAGAAGTTCAAATGAAAGGGCTTCTACACTAGACAAATGTACTTGAATCTGTATGTCAAAATAAATTACCCGACTGAGCAGACAGGTGCAGCCAGGAATGCAGGGAACACCAGTGTAAGTGTAAGATCACCTGGGACACGGTCCACCAGGGTCCCACCTGAAACCAGGAGCTGGGCAGCACCACATCACTCTGGGCCAGGGAGAGGCGGTCAACCAGTGGTGCTGAGACAGGCTTGCAGGCACACAGGAGGGACAAGCACCAATCACAGACAACAGAACCAACTAACACCAGAGATAACCAGAAAGCAAAAGACAAATATAGGGATTTTACTAACAGAAATCAAAGCAACATGGCACCATCCGAACCCAATTCTCCCACAACAGCAAGTCCTGCATACCCCAACACACCAGAAAAGCAAGATTGGGATTTAAAATCACAGCTCATGATGCTGATAGAAGACTTCAAGAAGGACAAAACAACTCCCTTAAAGAAATACAGGAGAACACAAATAAAATGGGAGAAGCTCTTAAAGAACGCCAGGAAAACACAACAAAATAGGTAAAGGAATTGAACAAAATCATCCAGGATCTAAAAATGGATGTAGAAACAATGAAGAAATCCCAAAGGGAAACAACTCGGGATATAGAAAACCTAGGAAAGAAGTCAGGAATCATGGATCCAAGCATCAACAACAGAATACAAGAGATAGAAGAGAGAAACTCAGATAGAAGAAACCGTAGAAAACATTGATACGTCAATGAAAATGCAATATGCACCAGCCTCCACTTGGTGACCTCTGATCCGGGATCGACTGCACTGAGCATCAAGGTACCCAGGGACTCCCC